>MU767729.1:63246-92123 GCA_026770625.1 Nicotiana glauca | reverse complement strand
TATATATATATATATATATATATATATATATATATATATATATATATATATATATATATGTATATATATATATATATAAAAATATGTATATATATATATATATAGTAATAGAATTATTTGTGATACTCTATCTATGTACCTAATATTCTGGATTGTTACAACATAAAATTTCAAAGTCAGTAAAAAGACATACTATTTCGCTCGACTTTTTTCTATTATAAAAGAAAAAATGCTACATGTTAAGAAACTAAGCTCAAAATAACAATATGAAAAAAAATAGACAAGAGACGTAGAGAGCAAAGAGATGAGAGAATCTTATTTCTTCCATGTATTTAAGTGTGTTCCAAGTTTATACAATATCACTTCTCATCCTCTATTTATAGAATTACATAGAGGTATACAAAAAAAAAACCATAACCATGACATTAAGTATTTGAGATCATGGGGGGAGAGGGGGGGGATTATTGAGGTATAGGAGTTATAACCATAAGTATTGGAGTAGTGGGAGTTGTGAAAATAATGGACAAGAGTAGTGGATATTATTCATTTAGGAGTTATAGACATCCAACTTATCATAACACTCCCCCTTGGATGTCCATAGATAATGTGCCTCGTTAAAACCTTACTACGAAAAAACAATGTAGAAAAAATTCTAATAAAAGAAAAATAGTACATATATCATCTAATACGCATTATTTGCTACCTCATTAAAAAATCTTGCCAGGAAAACTCAGTGGGATAAACCTTAGCTAAAGGAAAAAGAGTGCAGCGCGTGCTATGATATACTCCTCCTGACAAAAATATTAGTTGATATCTCACTGACGATGAATTCCAATCTTGTATAACAACTTCTCAATTAATGAGATCAGCAATGCCTTGTGAAGAAGTTTGTGAAATTATCGCTTGAATAAATTTGTTTGACATCGATCATGTCTGAAATAGAACTTTGGTAAAATATGCTCTTTTTTGTCTCCTTCGATAGTCCTTTTTTCAATTGAGCTATGCATGCAATATCATCTTCAATGTAATTGAAATCATTTTGGATATCATAATATAACAGTGCCCTCACGTGTAAATAGATTGTCTGAAGAACGAACTTTTAAAAAATATTTGCATTTGCAAAACCAACAAAATCTTGATAATATTTGTTAGAATAAACAAATCGATATCAAGAATTACTTTTGCAATATAACACTAATAGTATTTCAATATATCCACATAGGAGTAAAACTATATATTGCAAACATATTGTTATACTCATGGTTTTAGCAAGATATATTAGTGCACCAACTGCACTAGACACAAAAATAAATCATGTAAACTATGATTACTCTAATCTACATAAGGATTTGCTGAAAATTTATTTAATACTTTTCTTGGGAACCTTGGTATGCTTCAAAACAATTTAAATCCTTCAAGGATTTTAATTATATGTATATCAAATGTGAGCCGTGTGACCAAAACCTGAAATGACTGTATCCACCACAGGAGACCATGTCTACATATAACATTTCCAGGATATTTACAAATCTTCTTGTGCCACAAGTTATCTTTATGTCTATTGACTTGATTTTTTATTTAACTTTTTGTACAAGAACACATTTATACCTCCATTGACTTTATACTTTCAGGTATTGGGACTATCTATAACGACCCGACCGATCGTTCTGAGCATCAGTACTTTGCTCACAAGTTCTCGGGCATGACTAGCCTCGTATGATATACCATGACTTATGTTAATCATCGATTTTGGTTTTCAGTTTAATAGGATTATATATGGAAGAATAATTCTAAGCTTGAAGCTTTAAATTTGAAAGGTTTGACCAAATATTGACTTTTTAGTATTCGATCTCATATTTGGATTTTTATGATTGGGTTAGCTCCATTAGGTGATTTTGGACTTGGGGGCGTGTCCGGCATGTGATTTGGAGGTCCGTGGTAGATTTAGGCTTGAATTGGCGAAATTGAAAATTTGGCGTTTCTCGATTGGCAGTGGAAATTTTGATATCGGCGTCAGAATGGAATTCTAGAAATTAGAGTATGTCTGTAGTGTCATTGTGACGTGTATGCAAAATTTCAGGTCATTCGGATGAGGTTTGAAGGTTTCGGCATCGTTTGCAGAATTCAAAAGTTTAGAAGTTCTTAGGCTTGAATCCGAGGGAGATTTGGTGTTTTGATATTGTTTTGAGTGTTCCGAAGGTTCGACTAAGTTTGAATGTTGATATATGAGTTGTTGATATTTTTGATTGAGGTCCCGAGGGCCTCGGGATGAATTGAGAATGTGTAGTTGAAGTTGCTGCTTCTGATATTTCTGCATATGCGGATTGGGGAGCGCAGGTGGGAGGTTGCAGATGGAGTGGAGAAGCCGCAGATGTGGAATATGAGGGCCAAAAGAAGAACTGCAGATACGGTGAGTTTGACGCATCTGGAGGACCACAGGTGCGGTGCCTGAGGCACAAATATGGTCTTGGACTTTTAAGTGGAAACCGCAGGTGCAACTGTTTTAACTGTAGAAGCAGTTTCACAAGTGCGAGAAAAGGGCCCCAGGTGCGAGATGCTAGGGCAGAAAGTATAAAAGGGACCCTTCGTGAATTTTGGCCATTCTTCACCTTTTTTCATTCGGATTTTGAGGCTTTTGGGGGGTTTTGAAGAGGGAACCAAGGGGATACTTATGGAGGTAAGTTATTTGAGCTTAATACTATTGATTATATCAAATTTCAATTGTTTAAGCAGGAAATTGAGGGGTTAGGGCTTGGAAATTGGAGAGTTTAATTTGAGGTTTTGAGAGACCATTTGATGTCAGATTTTGATGATTTTGGTATGGATAGACTCATGAGTAAAAGGAGTTTCTAGTTTTGTGATTTTTGTCTAATTTTGAGACGTGGGCCCGGGGCCGGGTTTGGGTGAATTCTGGGATTTTGGTATAATCTGAAAAATTTCCGTATAGAATTGGTATATTAGCCTATATTGATTACATTGTATTTCTTTGGTTAGATTCAGGACATATAGAGGCCAATTCCAGAGGGAAGAGCATTGCGGAGTAGGGATTTGACCGATTTGAGGTAAGTAATGATTGTAAATCTTGTCATGTGGGTATGAAACCATGGATTTCACATCATTTCACTACTTTGAGGTGACGCACGTGCTAGATAACGGGCGTGTGGGCATTCATTGTTGGGGATTTGTGACTTGGTTTGTCCCCTAACAACTATTAAGTTGCGTATTTAACTGAAACTATATGATACTTGTGTGTTTTAGAAAGTATTGCTACAAATTGGGCTGAATGTCATATTTGGGCCTTGTGCCAAAGTTGTTTGGACCCTTAGGGGCCTTTTCTTACTATCCTCTCAGTGTTTTGATTGAAAACTTATTCTCAGTCATGCTATGTTTACTGATTTCATAACTCAGTTCTTATTACACTATTTTGATGCATATAAAATGTTATTTTGGGTTGAGCACCCTGATTTTTACTGATAGCCCGATAGGCTTGAGAGGTTTAGATTGAGTGAGGTCGAGGGCTTGTTCTTGTGAGGATATTTATGAAATCAACTGCACGTCGCATCATGTTGTTACTGATTCATGACTAAATGAGGCCGAGTGCTTGACTATGAGATATTGAGACTATGGCGTGTGAGTTGTCTGTGTAGCACGTGAGTTTTCTGTGCGAATTTTGATATTGATGTTATAGCATGTGAGTTATCCGTGTAGCACGTGAGTTGTTCGTGTGGATTATGGCACTTAGGTTGTAGGAGCCCTTCTGGAGTTTGTATACCCTCTAGTGAGCGCAGGTACCCTAAGTGAGTGGTATGATGTTATGCCCAAGGGGCTATTCTTGATTCATGTTGTGACTGATGGGCTATTTATGAGTGACTGTGAGGTTTGCCCGAGGGGCTGATTCTGAGTGATGTTATGCCCGAGGGGCGATTTATGATTTATGTCGCCCGAAGGGCTGTATACGAAATATGTTTTGCCCGAGGGGCTATATATAATTTTCATCACTTTTACTCTAAACTACATTGAGCCTTTGTTGAAACTATTGAAAAGCATCTTCAAATAACTATTACCAAAAACTGGATTTTAAACGAGATGATTTGAATCATATACTAATTTGAAAGCATGTTGTACTTACTGAGATTTAATGATATGGATTTTATGTGTTTCCTACTGCTCAGTCTTTATTTACTTGTAGTACTTACTGAGTTGGCGTACTCACATTACTCCCTGCACCATGTGTCCAGATCCAGGAGGTGGAAAGGTAGCTGCATGGCGATCACAGCCTTGTTTTTCTCCCTCATATCTTCCTATAGATGTTATTAGTTGGTTTTCCCAACTGTATTGGTCTTACTATTATCGGACGATTCTTAGTAGATGCTGATGACTAGTGACACCCCGATTCCGGGCTTTCTTTCTGTGCTTCTATTTTGATTACTCACATTACTCCCTGCACCTTGTATGCAGATCCAGGGATCGCTAGACGTGCTAGCGAGCATTGATTTTTCATTCGTCGCAGATATTTTGGAGTTGGCAAGGTATCTGTATGGCAATTGTAGCCTTTTTTTTCTCCTCCTATCTTCCTATAGAAGTTATTAGTTGGTTTTCCCGACTGTATTAGTCTTAGTATTATCGGGCGGTTCTTAGTAGATTCTCAGGACTAGTGACACCCCAATTTCGGGCTTCCTTTCCGCACTGCTATTTTGATTTAAACACTTTATGAAGGTTTAAGTATTATATAGCTCTAATTTTATCTTAAGAATGAAAATATTGATTGGTTTTGGTAATGTGTCGGCTTGCCTAGTACCACGATAGGCGCCATCACGACAGGGTTGGTTTTGGGTCATGACAAGTTGGTATCAGAGCCTAGGTTACATAGATCTCACGGGTCATGAGCGGGTTTAGTAGAGTCTTGCGTATCGGTACGAAAACATTTGTACTTATCATCGAGAGGCTGCAGATCCTTTAGGAAAAACTTCCCATTCTTGAATTGTTATCATGATGTATTGATTTAGCTTGAAGTGTAACTCTTTGAATTTCTTCCACGCATTTGTATGAGCACATGAGCGCTTGGTATCAACTGTGCATCGACGTCTTGTGAGTTCTATGGTTGAGGTGCGAGATGTGATTTGGCATGTTGATGATGGGCCTGTCTGGAGGACTTGAGGATTGGTTTTGTCTTTGGATTGAGTACTGAGATTTTGATTGTGTGAGCACATGTATTTGGTAATTATATGTTCATTTGTGTCCTTAATGGTAGGATTTATGACTGGATGACTATGAGGTGAGTATGATTGATTGCAAGATGTTTTCAGATTGTTCGAATGTGGAAAGAAGAGTTTGATGGAGATGTAGCAAGGACTATTGGGTGTTGACTTTTGTCTTGAGTTGGCATACGGCCTCGAGCTATGGGTGTGTTGAAGGACCTCTCATATAGTTTAGATATGAGGTGAGGTAGATCTTCATTTAGACTCAGGGGAATTAAGTGATTACGTAATAGTTATGATTATGGAGGAGTATAGAGAGATACCAGTGTGAGGCTAAGCAGGTGGGTTATCTCTTGCGGGGTGTTCTGACGTTTTTATGATCCCTATGTTGTTTGTTGGGGGTCCTCTTTTACCACAGAAATATACATGTTGCAATTTGAGTTTTGATCGCTTGTGAGAGCGGGCCTGACTGTTACGAGGGTGAATATGATATTTGCAAATAATTTGAAATACTAGATGGTTTGTGTTGCATGAGCTTATGAAGGATTTAGTTAAATCTCACTATGGTATAATGGCAATAATATAGTATAGGCATTGGGATCTTTGAGCCAAGTGGGGGAGTCTTCTATTGATCAATTGATTACACAGTTATGTGTTGTATTGGCTTCATTTGAGGCATACTGGTAGATTAGTTATGGCTTGAAGAAGTTGATACCGAGGATGATTTGAGTAAAGAAAATTTTGGATAAGGGTTGTGTTATGCTTTATGGGTATATAAGAAATGTTGGAAGATTTAGTTGTTGTTGTAAGGGATATAACATGTGTGGAGTAGGAAATCGCTTGGCTGCTTAGAAGGATGGGTGACTTCCTTAGGTTGTTGTTGTACTAATGAGGCACAGGTCATTCAGTTCATTTGATCAGTTTAATTGATACCTGAGTAGAGTGGACGACTCTCGAGAATGGTTTTAATGGGTTCAAAAGTTATATGTAAAAATTGGGATCTTCAGGATGTGTAATTGGCTAAAAACCGAGGTTTACATTGGAGGGTGTTAAGACTAGTGGCGTTTCTATATCATTATGGATTCTACATATTAGTGTGAGGAAAGTAAAGGTAATGTCTTTAGATTTGCAGGAAGTCTTTTCTGGGTAAGTATTTTGCATGTGGTACTTTTGGGATATTTAAGAGTATTCAGCGACTTATGAGACTTAGGGCGGTGTGGTTTTATGCTTGGGTCTCGTATGGTGAGTCTGGTTTGAGGATTTGTGGTGTTATGGCGGGGAGAAGTATGAATATGAAGGTAAATCAGACGGAACTCAAATAGATAGGACAACTTGGTAGTAGGTAGGATCGACATGGTAATGGGTATGAGTAGTTCTCTGGGTACTTATGGGGTAATGAGTTCTACATGTATTTTTTGGCAATGCTCTTGTTTTTTTTGTGGCCTGTGTAGCTTGGTTGAGTTAGAAGGATTCATTCATAACGATTAGGTTTTGTGCTAATGGGGTTCGAAAAGTACTTGATGGTTTTTATCACAGTTAGAGATGTATATTTTCTACTGGCGTGAGGAACATGTGATGTATAGTAATTTTTTCTAGATGGAATCAAATGGAAAGTTCTTGGCTAGTTGAGTACGTAGTTGTTTGTATCTCAGAGTGGATTATGAAGTTCTCACATTTATCATAGGATGACATAGTATATGCAGTATATTGTGTAGGATTAAGATTTGCATGTGTAAGGTCACGGTTCAGTTCTGAAAGGAAGGTCATAATTTCTAAGGTAGCATGGACATTTCAGATGACTAGGTAAATGATATTACTAATTTTTATGGTGGGATGAGAGTATACATTCCAAAAGGGGCGACGTGTTTGAGTTACGGATACTTCATTGGTATTGCGACACTCTCTTGTTTGATCGATTGTTGGAGTTCAAATTTTGCCTTGTGGAATAGAAGAATTTTAGAAGTATTCCTCGTGGGATGACCGTGTAAACGGTAAAGTGTGAACATTCAAGCGGTGGAGTCGAGATGAGAGATGGTGATTCGTATGTTCTATGGATTGGGAGACTGAGAGTTCTCGTGAGTAGATTAATTCGTGGTTGTGAAATGTAAAAAATGTAGCCAAGGTTGGCTAGAGGTTAGTGTGTGTTGTGATTCAGTTATTGTAGACTTTTGACGGGTATTTAGCTATTGTGGGTGACTAGAATTGATTAGGGTTCACTAGCGGGCCTTTATGGATGGATGTTCTACACTGGGCTGGATTTGTTGACTCCGAATTGCTATGGTTGAGGGATGCTCCATTCGATTGTTATTGAGCTAATTCATGTTCTGGAGTGATATACGAGTTACCCTTCTGTGTTATAGAAGTTCTAATTGTTAGTTATCTACATATCTGGTGTGGTTGTATTGGGGTTTTATAGCGGAATTTGTGCGGGAAGAGTATTGGGTATTGCTTGGTGGATGGCGTATTAGTTATGTTCTTTTGGGTTTCGTGTGGTGTTATGTCAATTTCCTCTCTGTGGTTATGGTGATTCACTTTTGGTGCTAGACAAAAAATTGCGTGTGGTTGTTGACTTTGAGCATGGTGACTTGAGGTGTTTCATGTGGATCAACGTTTGGATAGGGTTATGCATTGCAGTGAAGTTATGTTGGGATATGATCCCTCCGGTTAGATTCGTGTGTTCTGGTTCTACGGTGTGTGATTGGTTCTTAGCATAGTGTTGAGGTAGTACTAGTGAGCTTGCGATGCAACTCTCTCATTTGAGTCATTTTCCATGATTTGAGTACATTTGGATTGTTGCTTTTTGGTGCACGGATTGCACGGATTGTGGATTTAGATTGTATTGATGTGTCATGTCACCATAGTAGCTATGTTGGATGAGATGAGGTCATTGAACCTAGAATGAATACTATCAGATTTGATTTCAGCATGTTGGAAAGATAATATTGGAATTCAGCTTAGAAATTTACTACAATCCTTGCCGACGGAGAGGGAACCATGGCTAGTTGATCGGAGGATTGATTATGATTTATGCGTGTTTCTTTCATCTTTGGCATTATACTAAAGTGTTGGAATGAGTCTTTGTTTGATAAGAGGTTTATTACTGGTATTGGATTGTTTGAGCAACTGATGTGATTAGAAGTTATCGCTATGAGTGTTTGAGTTGTGTGGTATATCATGTGATTTCATCTTGAATTGCGGTTATGGCTTGATACAGCGTGTTCAGACTTATTCAATGTGTATATGTGAGATTCTTATCTAATAGATAATTTCAGAAGTGGAAGTTTGGTTCTAAGATTATGGGCTAGGGTGAATTATAAAATTCCGATTATGTTGTGTTATCGGACCTATATAGGGTAGGGTGATGTGGGATCACCCCCGGGCATGTGTATGGTACGGTTATGCAGCTATTTGATGGTTTTCGGAATAACTCTAGGAACGTTCGAGGACGAACGTATGTTTAAGTGGGGGAGGATATAACGACCCGACCGATCGTTTTGAGTATTTGCACTTTGCTCACCAGTTCTCGGGCATGACTAGCCACGTATGATGTATCATTACTTATGTAAATCGTCGGTTTTGGTTTTCAGGTTAATCGGAACAGATATGGAAGAATGATTCTCAACTTGAAGCTTTAAATTTGAATGGTTTGACTAAGTTTTGACTTTTTAGTATTCGATCTCGGATTTGGATTTTTATGATTTGGTTAGGACCTTTAGGTGATTTTGGACTTGGGGGCACCTCCAGAATGTGATCCGGAGGTCTGTGGTAGATTTATGCTTGAATTGGCAAAATTGAAAATTCAATGTTTATCGGCCGGTAGTGGAAATTTTGATATCGGGGTCGGAATGGAATTCCAGAAATTGGAGTAGGTCTGTAGTGTCATTTGTGCCGTGTGTGCAAAATTTCAAGTCATCCGGACAAGGTTAGATATGTTTCAGCATCGTTTACGGAATTCAGAAGTTTAGAAGTTCTTAGGCTTGAATTCGAGGTGATTTGGTGTATTGATGTTGTTTTGAGTGTTCTAAAGGTTCGACTAAGTTTAAATGTTGATATATGACTTGTTGGTAATTTTGGTTGAGGACCGGAGAGCCTCGGGATGAATTCGGATGGTTAATAGAGGATTAGGAATTGAGATTGTGCAGCTGAAGCTACTGCTTCTGATATTTCCGCACCTGCGGATTAGGGACCGCAGGTGCAAGGTCATAGATGTTGTGGGAAGCCGCAGAAGCAGAATTTGAGGACTAAAAGAAGAACCGAAGATGCAGTGAGTTTGACACATCTGTGGGACCGCAGGTGTCACGACCCTAGTTCACCAACCGTGAACATGTCATGACGGCACCTGGTCCTCATGACCAGGTAAGCCAATTATTGCGGAAACATAATAATTGCAGAAAAATAAAGAGAATCAAATTAAATATTTAAAGAAACTGTACTGAATGCCGCTCGGCAGGTATAACTCAATAACACAAATCTAAAATAATTCTCAAAACCCGAAAACTCACAGGCAACACAGGCTACAGAAGTATATAGTATGGCTCCAAAACTCCAGAATATCTAACAACTGAAAGAGAGAAAACTAAGTACTAAAGATAGAGTAAGAGGGAGACTCGTCAGTCTACGGACGCAGCAGATCTACCTCGAAGTCTCCGAAATCCTCCCGCCTCACTGATAGTATGCCTGAGTAGAGGTACCTAAATGATCTGCACATGAAAAATATGCACAGGAAGGGCATGAGTACACCACAGCGGTACTCAGTAAGTGCCAAGCCTAACCTCGGTTGGGCAGTGACGAGGAAGGTCAGGGCCCTACTAAGATAAAACATAATAAATAATAAGACAATGGAAACAGTTTAAATAAAGTCTACAGCGAGAATCTAAACCAGATAAATAAGGAAGAACAGTAATAGAAAGCGAAGATAACAACACAAGGAACTACTCTCAACAAGGAATGATAGACGGGGATCTCTTGGTATCCCAAGGATCTCATGGTATCCTCATCATATGCACCAGGGATCTCTTGGTATCCCGAGGATCTCTTGGTATCCTCATCATATACACTGGGGATCTCTTGGTATCCTCATCATATACACTGGGGTTCTCTTGGTATCCTCATCATATACAATGGGATCTCTTGGTATCCCAATATATAGAAATACATGTGCCAGGGATCTCTTGGTATCCTGCACCCTCAATCCATAACATATCAAGTACAGGGGGATCTCCCGGAAAGCCATCCCATAGTCCCAAATTAAGCACACAATAACAACAACTCATAATCTCAGAATAAATGCAAAAAAAATCAGTACAAGTAGTAGTAATTTCTAGCCTAACATGCTTCACAGAGTATAAATAATACAGCTAAACAATTAAGCAAGTAACTCAGCTAAACATGCTTCTCTAAGCTAGCACAGGTTTAAACTTACAGTCTAAAATGAACAAGTAAATAGGAAATCTCAATTTAAATACTTCAAGTAGAAACGGGTTTACAACAATTAGCTCAAGTACGCGCTCGTCACCTCACGTACAAGGCATTCAAATATTCAAAGATCATGTCCTAAGGGGAAAGGTCCCCCACAAAAGGTTAGACAAGCCACTTACCTCGAACTGGCTCAATAATCAACTAGGAACCACGCCTTTGCCACGAGTATCCGACTCCAAATGGCCCAAATTTATCCAATTCAATTACATATCATAAATAATATTGCAAACAACTGATTCAACTGACACCAAGTCGCTTCTGCGACGTCCAAGGCCACTTCTGCGGCTCCGGTTCCGTGGTTCCCAAACCGCAGAAGCGAAAATACCAAAAAGAAAAAAATACCAACAGCTGCAACACCTAGAATTTTTCTTCGTTAACCACACGAAATCACCTCGAGGCCCCCGGGACCTCAACCAAAAGCACCAGTACCACCTAATACCTTATTCAAACTTTTACCAACCTTGAAAATGCCTAAAACAACATCGGAACCCGGCTAAATCAAAGATCAAGCCTAAGAATTTCAAGTTCTAACAAAACACACTTTCGATCAAAAACTAACCAAAACACGTCCGATTGACCTAAAATTTTGCACTCATATCCCAAATGACATGACGGAGCTACTGACTCTTTCGGAATTCCAATCCGACCCTCGGGTCAAAAATTCACTATCGGACCGGAAACTTCAAAAATTCAAACTTCGGCATGTCAAGCCTAAATGAGCTACGAACCTCCAAAATACATTCCGAACGCGCTCCCAACCCCGAAATCACCTCACGGAGCTAACGGAACCATTGGATTTCCATTCCGAGGTTGTCTTAACACTATTCCGGTTACGAACCATTTTTCAACTCTTAAGCTCTCATTTAGGGACTAAGTGTCCCAAAACACTCCGAATCCCAACACCGAACGTCCCGACAAACCAAAATAGCAGAAATGCATTTAGGGGAAGAAGTTAATGGGGGAATGGGGCATAAATTCCAAAAACGACCGGCTGGGTCGTTACATCCTCCTGCACTTAAACATTCGTTCGTCCATGAACGAGCATAAAGAACGTACCTAAAGTAGTAAAAAGATTAGGGTACTGGATGTGCATATCCTGCTCGGTCTCCCAAGTCACCTCCTCGGTCGGCTGACCCCACCACAGAACCTTTACCGAATCAATGTTCTTTGACCTCAATTTTCTGATTTTCCTATCCAAAATTGCCACTGGCTCCTCAACATAGGATAGATCCTTGTCCAACTGGACTAAACTAAAATCCAACATGTGCGACGGATGATACCTCCGGAGCATCGAAACATAGAATACCAGATGAACTCCAGCTAGGATGGGAGGTAAGGCAAGCTCATAAGCAACCTCCCCAACTTTCCTCAAGATCTCAAAAGGGCTAATACACCTTGGACTCAACTTTCCTTTCTTCCCAAACCTCATGACGCCTTTCAAAGGCAAGACCTGAAGCAGAACCCGCTCACCAACCATATATGACACATCATGAACCTTCTTGTCCACGTAACTCTTCTATCTGGACTGGGCTGTACGAAGTCTATCCTGAATCACCTTAACTTTCTCCAATGTATCCTGAACCATCTCTGTGCCCAATAGCCTGGCTTCAGCCGGCTCAAACCAACCCACCGGAGATCTACACCTCCTACCATATAAAGCCTCATACGGCGCCATCTGAATGCTGGACTGATAACTATTATTATAAGCAAACTCCGCCAATGGCACGAAATGATCCCAAGACCCTCAAAACTCAATAGCACATACACAGAGCATATCCTCAAGAATCTGAATAGTGCACTCAAACTGTCCGTCTGTATAGGAGTGAAATGTTATGCTCAACTCCATCCGAGTACCTAACTCCTGCTGCACGGCTCTCCAGAACCGCGATGTAAACTGGATACCTCTGTCTGAAATGATAGAAACTGGAATACCATGCAAACGGATGATCTCCCTGATATAAACCTCCGCCAACCGCTCCGATGAATAAGTGGTACACACAGGAATGAAATGAGCAGACTTGGTCAGCCGATCCACAATGACCCAAATGGAATCAAACTTCTTCAAGGTCGTGGGAGTCCAGATATAAAGTCCATGATGATACGCTCCCACTTCCACTCCGGAATCTCTATCTGCTGAAGCAACCCACCCAGACGTTGGTATTCATACTTCACCAGCTGGCAGCTGAGGCATCTAGACACATAATCAACTATATCCTTCTTCATCCGCCTCCACCAATAGTGTTATCTCAAGTACTGATATCACGACACCCGGATGGATGGAATACCGCGAACTATGGGCCTCTACTAGAATCAACTGTCAAATGCCATCAACATTGGGCACACAAATCTGGCCATGCATCCTCAATACCCCATCATCTCCGATAGCCACATCTCTAGCAAAACCATGCTGGACCCTGTCCTTGAGGACAAGCAAATGAGGGTCATCATACTGCCGCTCCTTGATACGATCGAATAGGGAAGACCGTGAAACCACACAGGCTAAAACCCGACTGGGCTCCGAAAGGTCTAATCTCACAAACTGACTGGCTAAGGCCTGAACATCCATCGCCATAGGTCTCTCTGAACCTGGTAAATATGCCAAAATACCCAAACTCTCCACCCGACGACTCAAGGCATCGGCCACCACATTAGCCTTGCCCGGGTGATAAAGTAGTAATATCATAATCCTTTAACAACTCTAGCCATCTCCTCTGACGCATATTTAGGTCCTTCTGCTTAAGAAAGTGCTGCAAACTCTGATGGTCAGTATAGATCTCACAAGGCACCCCGTACAAATAATGACGCCAGATCTTCAAGGCATGAACAATAGCAGCTAACTCAAGGTCGTGGATAGGGTAATTCTTTTCATGTATCTTCAACTGTCTAGACGCGTAAGCAATCACCCTACCGTTCTGCATCAACACTGCTCCAAGGCCAACTCTCAATGCGTCACAATAGACAGTATAAGACCCTGAACCGGTAGGCAACATCAAGATAGGGGTTGTAGTCAAAGCTGTCTTGAGCTTCTGAAAGCTCGCCTCGCACTCCTCTGCTAACTGAAAAGGGGCACCTTTCTGGGTCAATCTAGTCATAGGGGCAGCAATCGTTGAAAATCCCTCTACGAAACGACGGTAGTAACCCGCCAAGATAAGGAAACTGCGAATATCTATAGCTGAGAAGTGCCTGGGCCAACTCTGCACGGCCTCCACCTTTCTCGAATCCACCTGAATGCCCTCACTCGATACCACGTGGCCTAAGAATGCCACAAAACTCAACCAGAACTCACATTTTGAGAACTTTGCATATAATTTCCTCTCTCTCAGGGTCTGAAGCACTGTCCTCAGGTACTGCTCATGATCTTCCCGACTCCGGGAATATACCAGAATATCATCAATAAAAACAATAACGAAGGAGTCAAGATATGGTCTGAATACACTGTGCATCAAATGCATAAAAGCTGCTGGGGCATTAGTCAGACCAAATGACATAACAAGGAACTCGTAATGACCATACCGAGTCCTGAAGGTAGTCTTTGGGATATCTGGCTCCCGAATCTTCAACTGATGGTAACTTGAGTGCAAGTCAATCTTGGAAAACACTTGTGCGCCTTGAAGCTGGTACACAGATCATCAATACGAGGCAAAGGATAATGGTTCTTCACTGTAACCTTGTTCAATTGGCAATAATCAATGCACATGCGCATAGAACCATCTTTCTTCTTCACAAACAAGACAGGAGCACCTCACGGTAAAACACTGGGTCAAATAAAACCCTTACCAAGCAATTCCTACAATTGGTCCTTCAACTCAGGAGGAGCCATGTGATACGGAGGAATGGAAATGGGCTGAGTGCCCGGCAACAGATCAATGCCAAAATCAATATCTCTATCGGGCGGCATGCCCAGAAGATCAGATGGAAACACATCGGGGAAATCCTGTACCACTGGAACTGAATCAACAGAAGGGGTATCAACACTGACATCTCTCACATAAGCTAAATATGCGGCACACCCCTTCTCAACCATACATTGAGCTTTAAGGAAAGAGATAACTCTACTGGGAGTGTGATATAAAGTACCACTCCACTCAATACGTGGAACACCTGGCCTAGCCAGCGTCACAGTCTTGACGTGACAATCAATAATAGCATGATAGAGCGACAACTATTCCACGCCCAGAATAATATCAAAATCAACCATAGCGAGTAATAATAGATCCGCTCTGGTCTTAAAACCATGAATAGTAACCAAACATGACCGATAAATGCGGTCCACAACAAAAGAATCTCTCGCGAGAGTAGAAACATAAATGGGGGCAGTCAAAGAATCCCGAGGCACACCCTTGTGGAGTAAAATAAGAAGACACATAAGAATAAGTAGAGCCTAGATCGAATAGAACCGATGCCTCTCTATGACAAACCAGTATAATACCTGTGATGACGGAATCGGAGGCAACAACCTCAGTGCGAGCAGGAATATAATAATATCTAGCCCAACCCCTCTCGCGAGGTTGACCTCTATCTCTCCGGCCTCTGTCCCTAGCTGGCTGGGCAGGTAGGGTAGCAGCGGGAGCTGTGACCATAGCCTGAGAACTCTGAGGAGCACGCTATGGTTGAGCAGTCTGTGGAGGTGTACCCCTCCCAAGCCTAGGGAAATCCCTCACCACATGACGGGTGTCACCATACTCATAACAAGTTGTGGGAGGATGGGGTGGCTGTGACAGACTGGGGCTAGGCCTGCTGGACTAACCTCTGGAAGCACCCCGTGCAGGAGGCGCGCTAGAAACTGGAGGTGCATAGTAAGGCTCCGGAGGTATAGGTGGGGTTGGAGTACTGCCGGCTGCTGGTAAAGCTGAATGCACAGGGCGACCCGAATAACCTCTACCATACCGACCTACTGATGGGGTACGGGCACCAGAGTAGTGGCCTAACTCTCGAGACCTCTTGGCCTCCCTCTCCCCTTGCTCCCTGGCGAGCATACCCTCAATACTCCTAGAAATGCTCACCGCCTGCAGATAGGGGATGTCCATCTCTAACTCTCAAGCCATGCTATACCGGATGGGCGGAATAAGACCTTCAATGTATCGGCGAACTCTCTCCCGAACTGTAGCAACCAAAGTCGGTGCATGCCTGGCCAAACTGGTATAACGGATAGCATACTCCAAAAATGTCAAAGCTCCCTGGAGCAAATGCTCAAACTCTGTGCGACATGCGTCCCTAAGACTCTGGGGACAAACTCTCTCATAAACATCTCTGAGAACTAGGTCCAAGTCAGTGAAGCAGCCTCGACTGGACTGTCTAACTCATAAGCACGCCACCAATCATAGGTGGCTCCCCGAAGCTGAAGGCGGTGAAAGAAACCCCGCTGGACTCCGCTATGCCCATAGTGCGAAGAATGCGATGACCCTCCTCCAAAAATCCCAAGGCATCATCTGATGCAAGCTACTAAACACTAGGGGATCATATTTCTTGAACCTCTCTAGTCTACATTGCCCATCCTCTGATGCAGATGACCCATCCTCGGGCTGAACTGGTGCTGCAGGCGGTGCAGTAATAATTTTCGGGGCCTGCTCAACCTGCACTCGCTGCTCAGGAGTGCGAAAGGCGGGAGTCTGGGCTCCTTCCCCTGCCTGGGATGTGGCTGCAGCAAGGGGAAGCAACCCTGCCTGAGCCAAGGTGATGTACATGCTCATGAACTAAGCCAGGGTCTCCTAGAGCGCTAGAGTAGTAGTGGCAGTAGTAGGTGTGCCAGGCGCCTGGGCTCCAGCTAAATCTCCTGGTGGTACCTCGGCGGCACCTCGCGCAGGTGCTCTGGCTGCACCGCGTACGCGTCCTCGACCTCTACCCCGGCCCCGGCCTTTGACGGAGGCAGTAGGGGGTGTGGGTGCCTGGTCATCTCATGTAGCACGTGTCCTCACCATCTGTGAGAGACTAGAAGACAGAAGTTTATAATTGATGTCAAAATATCACACGACAAGGAATTCAAATGAAATGAAGATTTTTCCTAAACAGTTACATAGCCTCTCGTAGATAAATACAGACGTCTCCTTACCGATCAGCGAGACTCTAATAAACCGGCATGTGTTCCATAACTCCCATGAACCTAGAGCTCTGATACCAACTTATCACGACCCTAGTTTACCAACCGTGAACATGTCATGACGCCACCTGGTCCCCATGACCAGGTAAGCCTATCATTGCAGAAACATAATAACGGCGAAAAAATAGAGAGAATCAAATTAAATATCTAAAGGAAACTGTACTGAATGCCGCTCGGCAGGTACAACTCGATAACACAAATCTAAAATAATTCCCAAAACTCTAAAACTCATGGGCAACATAGGTTATAGAAGTATATAGTATGGCTCCAAAGCTCCAGAATATCTAACAACCAAAAGAGAGAAAACTAAGTACTAAAGATAGAGTAAGAGGGAGACTCATCGGTCTGCGGACGCAATAGATCTACCTCGGAGTCTCCGAAATCCTCCTACCTCACTGATAGTGTGCTTGAGTAGAGGTACCTGAATGATCTGCACATGAAAAACATGCACAGGAAGGGCATGGGTACACCATAGCGGTACTCAGTAAGTGCCAATCCTAACCTCAGTTGGGTAGTGACGAGGAAGTTCAGGGCCCTACTGAGATAAAACATAATAAATAATAAGAAAACAGAAATAGTTTAAATAAAGTCTACAGTGAGAATCTAAACCAGATAACTAAGGTAGAACAGTAATAGAAAGCGAAGGTAACAACACAAGGAATACTGCTCTCAACAAGGAATGATAGCCGGGGATCTCTTGGTATCCCGAGGATCTCTTGGTATCCTCATCATATACACTGGGGATCTCTTGGTATCCTCATCATATACATTGCGGATCTCTTGGTATCTCGAGGATCTCTTGGTATCCTCATCATATACACTGGGGATCTCTTGGTATCCCGAGGATCTCTTGGTATCCTCATCATATACACTGGGGATCTCTTGGTATCCCGAGGATCTCTTGGTATCCTCATCATATATGTTGGGGATCTCTTGGTATACCAATATATAGAAATACATGTCCCGGGGATCTCTTGGTATCCCAATATATAGAAATACATGTGCCGGGGATATCTTGGTATCCCGCACCCTCAATCCAAAATATATCAAGTACAGGGGGATCTCCCGGGAAGCCGTCCCGTAGTCCCAAATTAAGCACACAACAACAACAACTCATAATCTTAGAATAATGCAAAAAAATCATTACAAGTAGTAGTAATTTCTAGCTTAACATGCTTCACAGAGTATAAATAATACAGTTAAACAATTAAGCAAGTAACTCAGCTAAGCATGCTTGTCTAAGCTAGCACAGGTTTAAAGTTACAGTCTAAAATGAACAAGTAAACATGAAATCTCAATTTAAATACTTCAAGTAGAAACGGTTTTACAACAATTAACTCAAGTACGCGCTCGTCACCTCACGTACGAGGCATTCAAATATTCAAAGATCATGTCCTAAGGGGAAAGGTCCCCCACAAAAGGTTAGACAAGCCACTTACCTCGAACTGGCTCAATAATCAACTAGGAACCACGCCTTTGCCACGAGTATCCGACTCCAAATGGCCCAAATCTATCCAATTCAATTACATATCGTAAATAATATTGCAAACAACTGATTCCATTATTAAAATTAAAGTTAGGACGCGAAAATAGGTAAAATGACCAAAACACCTCGGAATCAAATAATTTTCACATTTTCATAACTCTCGTACTCTCACGAGTCCAACCATATAGAAATCTCCCAAATCGGAGGTCAATTGCTCACTCAAAACCCAATAGTTTGGTCTAAGAAGTTTTAACCAAATTCTTCAAGTTTTAACCCCAGATTCAAATATTTTATGATGGATTTAATTACAAAATGATGAAATATAACTAGAAGGGATTAAAGAAATGTTACCCACTAATTTCCTCTTCAAAAACCTCTGAAAATCGCCTTTACCCGAGCTCAAATTGAGTTTTGTAACTTATGAAATCAAAACCCTCGAATTTCTATATCTGCACAATCATTTTCGCTTCTGCGGACAAAGGACCGCTTCTGCGGTCCCGCTTATGCGTAAAAATCCACCGCTTCTGCTGTTTTCATATAAGGGACCAAATTCTGCTTCTGCTAATATACAACCACTTCTGCGGTCCCGCTTCTGCGGAAAATTGACCGCTTCTGTGGTTCCTGAGGGGGAAGCCAATCTCGCTTTTACGATGATCAAGACCGCTTCTGCGCCTCTGCTTCTGCGGAAATCCTATCGCTTCTGCGATTTCCTGGAAGGTGGCACCAAGTCGCTTCTGTGACATCCAAGGCCGCTTCTGCGGTGCTGCTTCTGTGGTGCCGCTTCTGCTGTTCCCAAACTACAGAAGCAAAAATACCAGAAAGAAAAAAATACCATCAGCTGCAACACCTAGAAATTCTCCGTTAACCACCCGAAATCATTCCGAAGCCCCCGGGACCTCAACCAAAAGCACCAATACCACCTAATACCTTATTCAAACTTGTACCAACCTTGAAAACGCCTAAAACAACACCGGAACCCGAATAAATCAAAGATTCAAGCCTAAGAATTTCAAGTTCCAAGAAAACACACTTTCGATCAAAAACCTAATCAAAACACGTCCGATTGACCTGAAATTTTGCACACACATCCCAAATGACATGACGGAACTACTGCAACTTCCGGAATTCTAATTCGTCCCTCGGATCAAAAACTCACTATCGGACTCGAAACTTTAAAAATTCAAACTTCGGTATTTCAAGCCTAAATGAGCTACGGACCTGCAAAATACATTCCGAATGCGCTCCCAACCCCAAAATCACCTAACAGAGCTAACAAAAGCATCGGATTTCCATTCCGAGGTCGTCTTAACACTATTCTAGTTACGGACCATTTTTCAACTCTTAAGCTCTCAGTTAGGGACTAAGTGTCCCAAAACAATCCGAATCCCAACACTGAACGTCCCCGCAAATCGAAATAGCAGAAATGAACTTAGGGGAAGCAGTTAATGGGGGAATGAGGCATAAATTCCAAAAACAACCGGCCGGGTCATTATATCCTCCTACATTTAAACATTCGTTCATCCTCGAACGAGCATAAAGAACATACCTAAAGTAGTAAAAAGATTAGGGTACTGGCTGCGCATATCCTGCTCGATCTCCCAAGTCGCCTCCTCGGCCAGCTGACCCCGCCACTGAACCTTTACCAAAGCAATGTTCTTTGACCTCAACTTTCTGATTTGCCTGTCCAGAATTGCCATTGGCTCCTCAACATATGATAGATCCTTGTCCAACTGGTCTGAACTGAAATCCAACACGTGCAACGGATGATACCTCTGGAGCATCGAAACATGGAATACTAGATGAACTCCAGCTAGGCTGGGAGAGAAGGCAAGCTCATAAGCAACCTCCCCAACTCGCCTCAAGAGCTCAAAAGGGCCAATAAACCTCGAACTCAGCTTTCCTTTCTTCCCAAACCTCATGACGCCTTTCATAGGCGAGACCCGAAGCAGAAATCGCTCACCAACCATATATGACACATCACAAACCTTCTTGTTCGCATAACTCTTCTGTCTGGACTGGGCTGTACGAAGTCTATCCTGAATCACCTTAACCTTCTCCAATGCATCCTGAACCATCTTTGTGCCCAATAGCCTGGCTTCACCCGGCTCAAACCAACCCACCGGAGATCTACACCTCCTACCATATAAAGCCTCATACGGTGCCATCTGAATGTTAGAGTGATAACTGATGTTATAAGCAAACTCCGCCAATGGCAAGAAATGATCCCAAGACCCTCCAAAATCAATAGCACACGCATGGAGCATATCCTCAAGAATCTGAATAATGCGCTCGAACTATCCGTCCGTCTGGGGTGAAATGTTGTGCTCAACTCCACCCAAGTACCTAACTCCTACTGCATAGCTCTCCAGAACCGTGATGGAAACTAGGTACCTCTGTCTGAAATGATAGAAACTAGAATACCATGCAAACGGAGGATCTCCCTGATATAAACCTCCGCCAACCGCTCCGATGAATAAGTGGTACACACAGGAATGAAATGAGCAGACTTGGTCAGCCGATCCACAATGACCCAAATGGAATCAAACTTCTTCAAGGTCCTTGGGAGTCCAGATACAAAGTCCATGGTGACACGCTCCCACTTCCACTCCGGAATCTCTATCTGCTGAAGCAACCCACCCGGACACTGGTGTTCATACTTCACCTGCTGGCAGCTGCGGCATCTAGACACATAATCAACTATATCCTTCTTTTTCCGCCTCCACCAATAGTGATGTCTCAAGTCCTGATACATATTCACGGCACCCGGATGGATGGAATACCGCAAACTATGGACCTCTACTAGAATCAACTCTCGAATACCATCAAAATTAGGCACACAAATCCGGCCGTGCATCCTCAATACCCCATCATCTCCGATAGACATATCTCTAGCATCACCACGCTGGACCCTGTCCATGAGGACAAGCAAATGAGAGTCATCATACTGTCGCTCCCTGATACGATCGAATAGGGAAGACCGTGAAACCATACAGTCTAGAACTCGATTGGGCTCCGAAAGGTCCAATCTTACCAACTGACTGGCTAAGGCCTGAACATCTATCGCCATAGGTCTCTCTAAAGCTGGTAAATATGCCAAACCACCCAAACTCTCTGCCCGGCGACTCAAGGCATCGGCCACCATATTGGCTTTGCCTGAGTGATAAAGAATAGTAATATCATAATCCTTTAACAACTCTAGCCATCTCCTCTGACGCATATTCAGGTCCTTCTGCTTAATCAAGTACTATAAACTCCAATGGTCAGTATAGATCTCATAAGGCACCCCGTACAAATAATGACGCTAGATCTTAGAGGCATGAACAATAGTAGCTAACTCAAGGCCGTGGACAGGGTAATTCTTTTCATGTATCTTTAACTGTCTAGACGCGTAGGCAATCACCCTACCGTCCTGCATCAACACTGCTCCAAGGCCAACTCTAGGCGTCACAATAGACAGTATAAGACCCTGAACCGGTAGGCAACATCAAGATAGGGGTTGTAGTCAAAGCTGTCTTGAGCTTCTAAAAGCTCGCCTCGCACTGCTCTGTCCACTGAAAAGGGGCACCCTTCTGGGTCAATCTAGTCATAGGGGCAGCAATCGATGAAAATACCTCCACGAAACAACGGTAGTAGCCCGCCAAGCTAAGAAAACTGTGAATCTCTGTAGCTGAGGAGGGCTTGGGCCAACTCTGCACGGCCTGCACCTTCCTCGGATCCACCCAAATGCCCTCACTCGATACCACGTGGCCTAGGAATGCCACGGAACTCAACCAGAACTCACATTTTGAGAACTTTGCATATAATTTCTTCTCTCTCAGGGTCTGAAGCACTGTCCTTAGGTGTTGCTCATGATCTTCCCGACTCCGGGAATATACCAGAATATCATCAATAAAAACAATAACGAAGGAGTCAAGATATGGTCTGAATATTCTGTGCATCAAATGCATAAAAGTTGTTGGGGGCATTAGTCAGACCAAATGACATAACAAGGAACTCGTAATGACCATACCAAGTTTTGAAGGCAGTCTTCGGGATATCTTGCTCCCGAATCTTCAACTGATGGTAACCTGAGTGCAAGTCAATCTTGGAAAACACCTGTGCGCCCTGAAGCTGGTCAAACAGATCATCAATACGAGGCAAAGGATAACGGTTCTTCACTGTAACCTTGTTCAACTGGAGATAATTAATGCACATGTGCATAGAACCATCCTTCTTATTCACAAACAAGACAGGAGCACCCCCACGGTGAAACACTAGGTCAAATAAAATCGTTACCAAGCAATTCCTGCAATTGGTCCTTCAACTTTTCAACTCAGGAGGAGCTATGCGATATAGAGGAATGGAAATGGGTTGAGTTCCCGGCAACAGATCAATGCCAAAATTGATATCTCTATCGGGTAGCATGCCCGGAAGATCAGCTGGAAACACATCGGGGAAATCCCGTATCACTGGAACTGAATCAACAGAAGGGGTATCAATACTGACATCTCTCACATAAGCTAAATACGCGGCACACCCCTTCTCAACCATACGCTGAGCTTTAAGGAAAGAGATAACTCTACTAGGAGTGTGATCTAAAGTACCAATCCACTCAATACGTGGAACACCTGTCCTAGCCAGTGTCACGGTCTTGGCGTGATAATCAATAATAGCATGATGGGGTGACAACCATTCCATGCCCAGAATAATATCAAAATCGACCATACCGAATAATAATAGATCCGTTCTGGTCTCAAAACCATGAATAGTAACCAAACATGACCGATAAACGCGATCCACAACAAGAGAATCTCCCACAGGAGTAGAAACATAAATGGGGGCACTCAAGGAATCCTGAGGCACACCCAAATGCAGAGCAAAATAAGAATACACATAAGAATAAGTAGAGCCTGGATCAAATAGAAACGATGCCTCTCTGTGACAAACCAGTATAATACCTGTGATGACAGAATCGGAGGCAACAGCCTCAGTGCGAGCAGGAATATAATAATATCTGGTCGGACCCCTCTCGCGAGGGCAACCTCTATCTCTCCGGCCTCCGCCCCTGGCTGGCTGGGCAGGTGGAGTAGCAGCGGGAGCTGTGACCATAGCTTGAGAACTCTGAAGAGCACATTGTGACTAAGCAGTCTGTGGAGGTGCACCCCTCCCAAGTCTAGGGCAATCCCTCACCACATGACAGGTGTCACCACACTCATAACAAGCTCTAGGAGGACGTGGTGGCTGTGACGGACTGGGGCTAGGCCTGCTAGACTGACCTCTAGAAGCACCCCGCGCAGAAGGCGCGCTAGAAATTGGAGGTCCATAGTAAGGCTCCGGAGGTATAGGCAGAGCTGGAGTACTGTCGGCTGCTAGTAAAGCTGAATGCACAGGGCGACCCAAATAACCTCTACCATACCGACCTGCTGATAGGGTACGGGTACTAGAGTAATGGCCCGACACTCGAGACCTTCTGGCCTCCCTCTCCCCTTGCTCCCTGGCGAGTATACCCTCAATCCTCCTAACAATGCTCACCACCTGCTGATAGGGGATGTCCATCTCCAACTCTCGAGCCATGCTATACTGGATGGGCAGAATAAGACCCTCAATGAACCGGCGAACTCTCTCCCGAATTATAGCAACCAAAGCCGGTGCATGCCTGGCCAACCTGGTATAACGGATAACATACTCCAAAACTGTCATAGCACCCTGGCGCAAATACTCAAACTCTGCTTGACATGCGTCCCTAAGACTCTGGGGACAAACTCTCTCATAAACATCTCTGAGAACTAGGTCCAAGTCAGTGAAGCAGCCTCGACTGGATTGTCTAACTCATAAGTACACCACCAATCATAGGCGGCTTCCCGAAGCTGAAAGGCGGTGAAAGAAACCCCGCTGGACTCCACTATGCCCATAGTGCGAAGAATGCGATGACCCTCCTCCAAAAATCCCAAGGCATCATCTGATGCAAGCCACTAAACACTAGGGGATCGTATTTCTTGAACCTCTCTAGTCTACACTGCCCGTCCTCTGATGCACATGACCCATCCTCAGGCTGAACTGGTGCTGCAGGCGGTGCAGTAATAATTTTTGGGGCCTGCTCAACCTGCACTCGCTGCTCAGGAGTGCGGACGGCGGGAGTCTGGGCTCCTCCCCCGACCTGGGATGTGGCTGCAGCAAGGGGAAGCAACCCTTCATGAGCCAAGGTGGTGTACATGCTCATGAACTGAGCCAGGGTCTCCTAGAGCGCTGGAGTATTAGTGGCAGTAGTAGGTGTGCCATGTGCCTGGGCTCCAGCTAAATCTGCTAGTGGTACCTCGGTGACAGCTCGCACAAGTGATCTAGCTGCACCGCATGCGCGTCCTCAACCTCTACCCCGGCCCCGGCCCCAGCCTCTGACGGCGGTAGTAGGGGGCACGGGTGCCTGGTCATCTCGTGTAGCATGTGTCATCACCATCTGTGAGAGAATAGAAGACAAAAATTTAGAATTGATGTCAAAATATCGCATGACAAGGAATTCAAATGAAATAAAGATTTTTCCTAAATAGTTACATAACCTCTCGTAGATAAATACAGACGTCTCCGTACCGATCAGTAAGACTCTAATAAACCGACATGTGTTCCATATCCATGAACCTAGAGCTCTGATACCAACTTATCACGACCTGAGTTCACCAACTGTGAACATGTCATGAAGGCACCTGGTCCCCATGACCAGGTAAGCCTATTATTGCGGAAACATAATAACTGTGGAAAAATAGAGAGAATCAAATTAAATATCTAAAGGAAACTGTACTGAATGTCGCTCGGCAGGTGAAACTCGATAACACAAATCTAAAATAATTCCCAAAATCTGAAAACTCATGGGCAACACAGGCTACAGAAGTATATAGTATGGCTCCAAAACTCCAGAATATCTAACAACCGAAAGAGAGAAAACTAAGTACTAAAGATAGAGTAAAAGGGAGACTCGTCGGTCTGCGGACGCAGCAGATCTACCTCAAAGTCTCCGAAATCCTCCTGCCTCACTGATAGTGCGCCTGAATAGAGGTACCTGAATGATCTGCACATGAAAAACATGCGCAGGAAGGGCATGAGTACACCATAGCAGTACTCAGTAAGTGCCAAGCCTAACCTCGGTTGGGTAGTGACGAAGAAGGTCATGGCCCTACTGGGATAAAATATAATAAATAATAAGATAACGAAAATAGTTTAAATAAAGTCTACAGCGAGAATCTAAACCAAATAAATAAGGAAGAACAATAATAGAAAGCGAAGGTAACAACACAAGGAATACTGCTCTCTACAAGGAATGATAGCCGGGGATCTCATGGTATCCCGAGGAACTCTTGGTATCCTCATCATATGCACCAGGGATCTCTTGGTATCCTCATCATATACACTGGGGATCTCTTGGTATCCCTAGGATCTCTTGGTATCCTCATCATATACATTGGGGATCTCTTGGTATCCCGCGAATCTCTTGGTATGCTCATCATATACATTGGGGATCTTTTGGTATCCCGAGGATCTCTTTGTTGTTGCTGGATTTATCTGTTAAATTTCTTTGTGGCATTTACCGAGTTATAGAATTTACTTATTTATTTCTCTTTAATTTTAAATTGTGAAAATAAATAATTGGACTATTTTACTTAGCTTATCACTACTGCTCAGTTCCTTAGTTATTTCTGTTACTACTGAGTCGGTTGTACTCATACTACACCCTGCACTTTATGTGCAGATCCAAGTGAGTTAGAGCGCGGCTATCGTTGAGTTCAGGTCGGCTATTTGTGGAGATTACAAGGTATCTTCTAGTCTCTGCAGGACCTTGTTACTCCTCTTGTCATTTCTTCTTATGGACAATTAGACAGTTTATATATCTTAGTTTATAGTTTTAGATGCTCATGACTTAGTGACACCCCGATGTTTGAGACTCATTTTCGTATTTTATATTATTTATATTTAGAGTTGGTTTAGTTTATCAGGAATTAAATTATTGAAAATATTTTATTAAATTCTTATAATCAAATTAGTAGTAATATTTTGGGAATAGGCTTGCCTTGTAACACGATAGGTGTCATCACGACCGTAGTTAGATTTTGGGTCGTAATAGTTTTGCCCGAGGGGCTGTTTATGATTTTCATCACTTTTACTCTAAACTACATTGAGCTTTTGTTGAAACTATTGAAAAGCATCTTCAAATGACTTTTACCAAAAATTGGATTTTGAACGAGATGATTTGATTCATATACTGATTTGAAAGCATGTTGTACTTACTGAAATTTCATGATGTGGATTTATGTGTTTCCTAGTGCTCAGTCTTTATTTACCTTTATTACTTACTGAGTTGCCATACTCACATTACTCCCTACACTTTGTGTGCAGATCCAGGGGTTGCTGAACGTGCTAGCGAGCAATGATTTTTTATCCATCGCGAATATTTTGGAGTTGGAAAGGTAGCTGCATGGCAATCGCAACCTTATTTTTCTCCCTCCTATCTTCCTATAAACTTTATTAGTTTTTTTTCCCAACTGTAATGGTCTTAGTATTATCGGACGGTTCTTAGTAGATGCTCATGACTAATGACACCCTAATGTCGGGCTTTCTTTTCGCACTGCTGTTTTGATTTAAATACTTTATGAAGGTTTAGTCTTAAATATCTTTGATTTTATCTTAAGAACAAAAATATTGATTGGTTTTGGTAATGTGTCGGCTTTTCTAGTGCCACGATAGGCGTCATCAGGACAAGGTTGATTTTGGATCGTGACATTATCCGCCCAACTTCACATATTTTTTTAGCTGAAATAAATTTTTATTGCATATTTTTAATTTGACCAATCACTTGTCTGTCGAAATTCCATGACATATTTGAGCTTAATATCCTCGTCAAAATTAATAATATTGAATGATACTTCATCGACGATCATTATACATTAGTTCCATCATCACTAAATAAAGACATAACTTATCGAGATCTCATTATTTTTAGATACCTGAGTCTCTCCCATGAGGTCTTATAAAATGCTATATCGTGGTGCTATTCTAGAGCAGTTGCCTCCTTATTATGACCATCTTGACCATTTGTTATTATCTTCTTCAATGAGTTTTATCTTGGTAACCGATTGGTCTATTACACTTCATGTGTGTCATATACTCTGTCCATCATAGATTTTATTCTATTGGAGAATTAGGAGTTGAAATATGACGTTTAGTTTTAGGTCAGCAAATACGCCTGGCAATATTTTTCAAATGAATTATCACTTGAACGTCAAATTTATATTTTCTTAGGATCTAGGTGTATTCATAATAATAAATCATTCCATGTATTACTTTTTTTAGCTGCCCATTTTCTCCCCCTTATGTTGGGATCACCAACACATATCCCCAACCTTCTTTGGGGACCCATCTTTGTACATTATAATGGAACAATTAAATTAAATGGCACATCCATACCTCTAAATGGAAATTATTTGATTCCTGACCCTGAACCAATTAAGATAGGGAAAATTTATCATAACTTGTTGGTTAGATGTGTACAAATACCATTGTATATTAAATAATACATCTCATATTAAATTTCTATTTGGGAGTTTTGTTATCATAACCAATGACTTAGCTATAATTGGAGGTGTACTATTTCTGCTAAATCAACTTGAATTTAAACCAGTATTATCAAGATAAATCATCATAATTTATATTTTGGAACGTGCTCTAATAATTTGAGCAAGCAACCTTGCCAAAACCAAACTGCAAGTTGATAACAAACGCACATATGACCGTACAATAGATGCGTCTATTAAAATCATATAATAGTAAATGGTCCACATGGCTGGTGACTGAGCCCATACATATATTACCTTTTATACTTTTCAAAAATCAAGGAATATAATCCAAACCCCAGCTAATATAATAATCAATTATCATGAAAACAAGTCATACAGGAGAATTCTCGAAGAATCTCCTAATTCTTCAATATATGCCAATGTGAATTCTCAATCATTTTTCGCATCATACTTGAACCGGGGATGGCCAGTCGGTCATGCCAGCTAATATTTGTTTCAGTAAACATCTTTAATATGGCATGTGATTCTGTCATCATGCTTATACATGTATAGTACAAATAAACGAAAATTCGGGTAATATTTCAAATTTACCCGGTATAATTATAGCAGTATGAAGATATTCAATCTTCCTTTTATTAATAGTCTCAAATGCCAACCACTTTGGTTAATACATTTGAAACTCAAAAAGTTTCTTTTGAGACTTACTACAATATAAATGTCAAGAACAATTTCATTCATCTGGATAGTAACAAATTAGTTCTTCTGGAGCTATTAATTAATTTTGTACTACAAGATTTTTTGTCACACCATCCATATGGTGAATGTCTCCTTCACGGAGAAAATTATATCATAATAATTGTCATGATCAAAATCATCATAAGCAAAATTATTTTTTGCTTTAATTTTGCCTATAATAACCTTTTATGAGGCATGACAAAATATTTTCACTGTACCACATGTACGCGACCAATGACATACTCATGTAACCACACAGTAATATGCATTATCTTTCTTTCTCTCAAACCTCCCTTAGAATTAAGTTGCAGTATTTATCTAACCATGCATAAGCACATTCTTAT
>MU767729.1:51540-61944 GCA_026770625.1 Nicotiana glauca | reverse complement strand
AAATATATATATATATATATATATATATATATATATATATTATTCACAATCACTTTTATGTATGAGTCTGCATTTACAATGCTTATCACAAGTCACATTTTCAAGGAATGGACTATAATCATGCGAACATGCCTCGTATTTACAGACCACATTGACACATATTTCCTTTATCTTTGAAGGATTATTTTGAGAACCCTTATTGTTCTCCTTTTTACAATTACCATGATGATGATGATTATTATTTTGGTCTTTGGCACGTCCACGTTCATTGGTCAACCATCTGTCTTCATTTAGACATATTATGAATCGCTATCATATTCACTTCAAGAATGGATCAAATCAAGTTGGACAAGTTTCATGTTTTTTCATGAAAAATAGATTATTTTTCTTTAGTCATCACTATATTTTCAAAAATAAAAAATGATGATTATTATTTTGGTTTTTGGCACGTCCATGTTCATTGATCAACCATCTGTCTTCATTTAGCTATCATATTTACTTCAAGAATGGAGCAAATCAAGTTGAACAAGTTTCATATTTTTTCATGAAAAATAGATTATTTTTCTTTAGTCATCACTATATTATCAATACGGTACATTAGGACTCAAGACAATATCTTACCCAGAGGCAGATCCAGGATTTGATGGTTGTGGATGCTGCTTTATTTGATATAAACTTATCAGTAGTCAAAGGGGTTAAATTTATCAGGTACACATGCATTTGGCCGGTTCACTATATTTTAATTAATTCAATTTGATCCATTTTGAGCTAATTTGGTTTGTTTTACAAGATCTTTTGGTGCATAAATAAATACATGATAACAAAACTGAGTATATTTGATTATTTCAAGGAAAAATTAATATTAACTACATAAACAAGAAAAATGATTAAAAACGTATTCAAAAAAAAAAAAAAGAGATCTAGAACAAGAAAACATAGGCAAATATAATTTTATAATCTAAGGGATTACTAAATGAGATTGTATATAGGGAAAATATCAACACGAAGATAAAAAAGAAATTAAGAAAAAGAGGAGAAAAGAAAACAATCTAAAAAGAAGGAACACAAAAAAAATACTCAGTATGAGTGAAAAGAGGATAGATCTTGAGTGTTGGGCTTCGGAAGGGCTACTCAGGCCATGGCACCTGCCATTCTGAGACTTGGGCCACAAATTATTTATACACTTTTTCTACATGAAATACTAGTGAAACACCACTGAATATATGAAATTCTATCCGATTGAATGGGTAGCGTACCATCCCATCACCTCTACATAGATCCGCCCCTGATCTTACCCATATAAAAATATGTTAGTCCATATTTAATTGGAACACAAACCCAACTCTTATCATCATGAAATATCAGAACTCGAACCCGATATCTTACCCTCATGGTGCGTTAAAACTTAAAACCACTGTCTTACCCTTAACAGATATCATAATCGGCCAAAATGCTCAGGGACTCACCCTCAAACCTTTAAAAATATTAACACTTCTTGATCATATGCATAACAATAAGAACCTATGTATAGATTTTTGCTATACAAGAGAAAGTTATATGCAACAATTAGCTACATTGAAATGCAAGGATACTAGATAGGCTTTTCTATCAACTTAGTAAACCCAGATAAAATTAAAATTGACATACCGAAACACGTCACAATATTCAATCTATTTCCCATATATTCACATAATATTCTACTTGGTCTTTCATGCTATGGAACTTATAGTTAATCGACTTTCATACTTAAACAAATAAATGGTTCCGTAGAGCTGCCAAATAAATAAGTGCATTAAAAGAAAAGACTCGTGAAAAGAATTAAAGAAATTGTCATACATGGTATTTTTATTCTATTTACCAAATACGCATCTCATAAATTATATGAAAAATCAAATTATAATTAAAAACTTTATGGTTTTATAGCCATATAGTCAGAATTAAAAATATTGATTTAGTTAAAGTATTGTCTTATACCATTAGAAAATGAGGCTCATGAAATCATGAAAGAAAAAAAATACATACCTCCTGTTTGCCATTCGGAAGCAGAGGTGCTCTATATGTACCTTAGTATTTTTTTTTTAATCAAGGCAACCATCATTAGAATTATACATGATCATTCTTGACCCAATCATCTTATTTTCCTGCACAAATAAACTGAACGGTCGAGTAACACAAAATTACATGAAGTCTTAAATTTTCATAAATTAAATACGTAATTCATGGTATGATTGAAAAATATTACTCCCTGGACAATAGAAACAAACTAAACATTAATATGGCATACGTAATAATGCCCATGTTTTCATTGGTTCAACCAAATTGGTTCAAGGTTATTGACCATTCATATATTCTAGGTTGGATAAAGCTTCGTGTTGATAATGTATTAAGAAATTAAGCTCAAAGTAATAATATGAAACAATAAAATAGACAAGAGATAGAGAAAAGATTCTTACTTCTTCCATGTATTTTAAGTATGTTCCACGTGTATACAATATCACATTCCATCCTCTATTTATAGTATATTACATAGAGTTATACAAAAAAATAACATAAACATGGCGTTAAGTATTTGAGATGATGTAGGAAGATCATGGGGAAATTATGGAGGTATGTGAGTTACAACCATAAGTATTGAAGTATTAATTAGGAGTTATGGAGATAATGGAGAAAAATAGTTGGTGTTATTCTTTTAGGAGTTATGGACATCCACCATAATCTAATATTTCATAACACTACAAGACTTTTTCAGAAACTACATGCTTGAGTCACTTGGTTGCTAAGCATCTTCACGAACTGTACCAAAGCTTGTATAAATTACTTGTTCGGTTACAAACTTCTTTAGCGTTAGAATACAATGCATTCATAATATCGATTTATTTTGCCAAGGACATAACCTTGATAGAAGGATATCAGAGACAAATTCAGAATTTTAAGTTTATGGGTTCTATCGACTTCAAATTAATATATCATAATAATCGAACTAAAGAACTGGGTTCCCAACTAAATTTGCTTATACATTGAATAATTTTCTTAATACAAATTAGGATCTAGCCAAAAGCTATTGGGTTCCCCGAAACCCATACTCATACCTTTAAATCCGCCCTTAAAGGGTATGGAGGCCGAGAATTGTGATAGAAAGTTAGTAACAGAGGTGATCCAATGGTAAATTCACTCAAGCAGCTGCTTAAGGCCCCACATCTAGGGGGCCCATTTTTTTTTAATATTAAATAGTTGTATGTGATGATTTTTTTTAAAATATTTAGTATATCAAAGAAAAAATACATCTTTCATGAAAAAGGAAATTATGGGACCGTTAGAGATAATTTGGGAATAAGAATAGTAACTTATGTGTGAATATTTTTCTAGTCTCCTTTATACACTGTCATTATTATCACAAGGGCCACATTACTTTTATTACTTTCTCTTCAAATTGGTTTTTACTTAATCTTTTATATTCCTTTTAGCCTCTCCGGACTTGTAAGTCCAATGTCACATAAAATACTCTCTCAAATACGATAGCAAAAAGCAATGCAAACTCTTCTCTTGTCAAGCTTTTCCGGCATTGCACCAAAAATATTGAAGCGGCAAAAGTAATATCAAATTATCTATGACTATTTATTAAATCATGTTTAATTGTTTTGTACTTTTCTTATTACTTTGCATCTAAAATTTGTTATTTTCTAATATCTTTGTTTGTAAGTATAATTTATTAGAATTTTAATATGTCAACGAGAAAATATGATCCGCATATTAAAAAATGCCAAACAAAGAGAGAAGCATTGAAACTTTGATAGAATCACCAAAAATAGGAAGAATTTATGATTGATGAACAAATCACTAATACAATTAAGCTGGAAAATAATGGAATCCAAGAAGAAGAAGAAGAAGTTGGTAAAGTCTAACATAGATCTTTTAGAAAATCAGGAAATTCTAAAACAATTGAATAGTAATCCTCGAAAGTAGAAACATTTATAATCTTAGTCAAGAAATTGATTATAAATAAATTATTAAAATTTTTACATCTCAAAAAGCTAGAAAAACAAACTTCAAATAAAATTTTATTAAATGAGTATCTTAATATGAAAAAACTTAGGGCCCCTCGTTGAAGTTTGGCTTTAGACCTCAATACCGTTCAGCCGCCCCTGGTTAGTAGGTAGTATTTCTTTTTCATACCAAATAGTATTAGTATTATTCTCGTATTTTCCCTCTTAGATTTGTATTATTGCATGTTGTTTCTTTTGTTTCAGTTATCTTATTATCTTGTTGTTATTACTACTTCTTATTTTATGGCTTCTCCACTACCATATTTATTTTTCAAAACTACCGTGAATAGGGTGGTGGATGCATTACAAAGGAAGGAGCTAAAACAAACTTTTTGGGAAGAACAACAATGTTGCCAGTTACTCTAGTGTTTGCAAATGAATTATTTTGGGCAGACATCCTAGGAATTGAAGTAACTAGAAATATTTTGATTTGTAATAGTGACAATTTGGAACAGGTTTTGTCCGACATAGAAGGGGTCCAATTTCCCCATAATAATCAGCACTCGCCAGTGTAATTATTACTTATTATATATGCAAATCCCCCTTCACCAAAAAAAATTATTGTGATTATGCTTTTATTGAGTCGAGGGTCTATCCAAAATAACCTCATTACCATAAGGAAGGGGTAAGGTCAGCATGCATATTATTCTCCGCGAACTTTGTGAAATTACTCTTGTATGTTGTTGGATTTATTTTTCCCAAGTTTATTTTGATATTTACTATATATAATAAGGGACAACCAATGACTTTTGTAAAAGTTTCCAATAAACTGTAAATTTTTCAATCAATTACTTTTAGGTCTTGACCTTATTTTTTAAAGTCAAATTTACTTTTTGTTTTATGATTTACTTCTTAAAAGCTGTCCTACCTTTTTTTTTAAAATTTTTTATTCGATGTCTGATATCCGTATTGAAAACCGATTAATTCGAATTCACATCGCGTAAGGCTCATTTGGAGGAAGCTCTCCCTACCAAGAATTTTTTCATACCCGGGCTCGAAGTCGAAAACCTTGGTAAGGAAAGAGCAACCTTATGCGCTGCACTTTATTTTTCCTGTTACTTTTTTCTATTTATCTTATCTATTAACCTGAAAAATAGTCATTTTCTCGCTAGATTCTTGTTTCTTGTTGATCTCTCATTATCCTTTTTCATTTGTTGCTTATTATAGTTTTGTACATGTAAGCATTTTTTTAATTTTTATTTTGTATTATAAAATTTGAGAATTTCTGAAAATTCATCTACTTATATTTAGACATTTCGTTTACTATATATTTAAACTTTAATGAGCTTATATGTGTTTTAAAAGTCAGTCTTATATGTCATGATCGCGTTATCTTTAAAGTCTCTCATTTGCTTAAGTTTACTTAATTTTGTAAACACAAAATATGTCACGATCCAAAATTCACTAAGGGCCGTGGTGGCGCCGGACACCGCAGTCAGGCCAGCTAACTCAAATACTAAAATTTAGTTTCGTTTTAACACTTCTGAAATACAGGATTTTTCCTTCATTATTTAGAAATTTTAAAGAATATAGTTTCAAATCAACTTTAAAAGTTAAGCAATTAATACAATACTTCAAACCATCCCAGAACCCGATGTCACAAGTGCATGAGAATCTACTAATAGAGAAATAAAATACAACATCTATCCGGAATACAGTGGACGGAAAGTAAATACAGTACACTGGAAGGGACTGCTTTAGCTGCGATCGACTCGGATGATGCAGCTCACCTATTCTGTAACGACTCGACCGGTCGTTTTGAGTACTAGCATTTCGTTCAGCAGTCGGAGGCCATGAACAGCTTCATTTCAGGTATTATGACTTGTACGCATGGTCAGAATTTGATTTCGGGAAATTCGGAGTTGATTTGGGAAGAGAATTCTCATTTCGGAAGCTTAAAGTTGAAAGAATGAGCTAGGATTTGAATTTCAAGTAAACGATCTCAGAATTGGGATCCGAAGGTTCCAACAGGTTCGTATGATGATTTCGGACTTGGGCGTATGCCCGCATCGGGTTTTGGATAACCCGGGAGCGTTTTGGCACCTATTGTGGAAGTTAGCATTTAGAAGAAATTTCATAAGTTTGGTTTGAAGTGCATATCGGTGTTATCAACGTCCGTTGGGAATTCTGAGACTGTGAATAGCTCCGTATAGTGATTCTGGAGTTGGGGGCGCGATCGGAAGTAAATTCGGAGGTCCGTAGACCAATTTGAAGCCATTTAGCTAAAGATAGAAATTTGAAGGTTTTGAAAAGTTTGACCGGGGAGTTGACTTTTTGATATCAGGGTCGGAATCAAATTCCGGAAGTTGGAGTAGATCCGTAATATCAAATATGACTTGTGTGCAAAATTTAAAGTCAATCGGACGTGTTTTGATAGGTATAAACATCGGAAATAGAAGTTGAAACTTCAAAGTTCATAAAGCTTGAATTTGGGGTGTAATTCGTGATTTTAGCGTTGTTTGATGTGATTTGAAGCCTCGAGCAAGTCTGAAATGTATTTTGGTATTTGTTGGTATGTTTGGTTGGGGTCCCGGGGGCCTTGGGTGGATTCCGGGTGATTAACGGATCAAAAATTTGATTTTTGGAAGAAGCTGAGTTGCTGGTGTCTGATATTTCCGCTTCTGCGGAAATGGGACCGCAGAAGAGGCCCCGTAAAAGTGAGAAAAGGAGCGCAGAAGCGGAAAAGGCCGGCTTGGGAGGAGCCGCAAAAGCGGCTTTTGGACAGCTCCAGGGGAACCGCTGATGCGGTTTGTTTGCCGCTGAAGCGAAAAATTGGCTGGAGCTCAGGACCGCAGAAGCGGATTTTTGTCCGCATAAGCGGGACCGCAGAAGCGGTCCCAGGACCGCAAAAGCAAAAAATGCTGGATAATTATTCCTCGATTAAACATCATTCCTGATTTGTTAAATAGAGAATTTGCCTATTTGGATAATTATTCCTCGATGAAATTATAATTGTCCATCTGAGCACGTATATTATGTGTACCGCGTCGCATGGATGATACGCGAGTGGGGTAATAAATCACATTGAATTAATAATTGGATTTTCCAAGACTTAAGCTTGTTTCTCAAATTAATAAAGGAGAATTGACTTCTTTGTGGATATTTGCTCCAGTTGACTTTCTGACTTTTTATCTGTCTGGTGTGTTTATTTTGGAACGGGCCGAACACCTCGGCAGATAATAGATGCATCTATAGGCACGCCGTCGACCCTCGGCAAGTGCACATTTATTTTTGTTGGAGCGGGCCGTCGCCTCGGTATGATTTGCACATGCCTGTATTGCTGCCTGAACTCTATTGAGTTATTGTTGCCCTTTTGTGGCTTAAACATATTTGGATTATGTTTTTAAGAGGAATTTGGGAAATTTTCCTATGAAAGAACTACGTGTTTATTTGTTTCCTTTATTTGATTAGAACCATGTCTATAAAGAATAAATCCACGGATTAATATGTGAAATGAGAATAAATGATCATTGGACCATTAGAGTGTGTCAGATTTGACCATCTCGTCTCTACTCCTTCGGGATTAGGCAGGACACTCATTGAGTACACGTTGATTACGTACTCATACTACACTTCTGCGCATTTTTGTTGCACAGGTTCATGGTATATTAGCGGCCTTCTGGGCGCAGCAGCACGGACGATTCAGGGACTAGGTGAGCTGCAAATTGCGAGGCGACCTGCAGCTAGTATAGTTCCTTTCTGTATTTTAATCATTTATTTCCTGTCCATTGTATTCCGGACAGAGGTTGTATTTCATTTCATTATCAGTAGTCGCTCATGCACTTGTGACACCGGGTTCTGGGATGGTTTTCGGAAAGTGTGATTCAATTGTTATTGTTAATTTGATTTGAAGCAAAAACCCCTTTATTTGTGAAAAAAAATGGAAAGAAAACTCTAGAATTTTATGTATTTAAAAAGGATTTTTAAATCGATAATCTAATTGGCTGGCCTGACAGCGGTGTCCGAAGCCACCACGACCCTTAGTGAATTTTGGGTCGTGACAATATAGTATCAGAGCACTAGGTTCCTGTCGATCTCACGAGTCATGATCAAGTCTAGTAGAGTCTCGCGGATCGGTACGGAGACGTTTGTACTTATCCTCGAGAGGCTGCAGGACTGTTAGGAGTACTTCCCTTCTTGATTTCCTTATCGTGTGGTTCTATTCCTTCGAGGCTTATGCCTTTGATTCCTTTCCACTCAATCTTACGCGACGTGAGCGCTTGTTATAAATCGAAATTTGAAAGATTGTAATGGCACTACGAGTGCGGTGCGGGATGATTTACCCGGTACAGTTAATTGGACATTATAGTAGCATTTCGGAGGGATATTCTATTGTTTTAGCTCCTTAGCAGAACTTCTGAGAGCCTTGAGGGTAGGCACAGGTTGCCATGGTGCTTATGAGCGATATTTCCGCAGCGCTGTTGTAATGGTAGAATGTTGCCCATGTGTCGAGGCAGTAAATGAATTGAAGGGAGGTTTACTCAGCATGTAATCAAGGGACTCAGTATTTTATTCCCGGCAAGGGAAAGTCGAGCGAACCAAGGATGGTAAAATATGGACTAGTGAAAGTAATGAAGCGTGGTAATTGCAAGCGTGAAGGAGTTCTCTCCTCTATTGGGGTATTGTTGTCCTAATTGGACGTATTAAGTTTATCGGTGTTATGATCTTTTATGATCAGCCCTTGGGGCAAGATATTGTGGAATGGCATTGGAAATGCAACTATCAGATACCGCTGGATGCGGTGGTTCTGGACTGAATCAGAACTGCAAATGCTGTGATTTGATGAAGACAACTTTCGGAGAGGCTTGGGATTAATAGCAAATTGTGGATTCAAGTTCTATAAAGATGAATTTTATTAAGGCAACGACTTAGCAACAAGAGATGAAAAAGACATGTGGAAAGTGTCCAGTGGAGTTTAAAACTTCTAAAGGGTCAGGCTGAGGGAGCGTAGGCCGAGCAATTGATTGAAGAAGTGAGTTTGCCCAAAGTGGGAGAGCAGCGGAGCTGCGTAGAGTCTTGGTAATGAAGGAACTATGCACCTTAAGGGAGTCTGGAACGACTTGAGAATATCGGTGCTTGGTTGTCAATGCTTTTAGATCTAAATTGAAGTGGGGATTTCAGAAACGGGAAAATGGAAGTGGGTAGAATAACTCGAAGCATAGTGTTGTTATGCGGCAGGAGATTTATGTATGGCGCAAATGAGCTACTTGAAGTAGAGGAAGGCGTAGCTCGACGGTGAAGCGAAGGGATGTTGGCGCACATTTAAGGGATGTCCACGAAGGATGAATGGACTTGTATAGCTGGAGAGTAAGCTCGAACTCAGGATGGGTTACTGATGTCGTAGTAATGGTACCCCATGCAGCAGCGTTGGAAGGTGTCGGGGGGTGATATCGACAGGTGGGGTATTCCGCTGAGCAGGGTAGCAGTCGCGTGGTTGGCGAGGCTCATGCGAAGAGTTCTATTGGATATGCAGCAAGGGAAATTTAATTTCGAGAATGGTGTTAATGATTTGGAGGATTCAATTGGGTTTCTATGGTAAGATATTGAGAATGCCAGCGATTGTTGGTGCGATGGTGTATGATGATTCATAATGTGAGAGATGGGGATTTATGTGAGAATTTCGAGAATTTGCGGCAGATGATTGCGCAAGGTTATGTCACTAGAAATTAAGAATAATGGTGAACTCTAGAGTATTGTAATAATGCCTTCAGGCTAAGTGGGAGAGTCCCACCGCCTATGATTTGGACTTCATGTTAGCTGCTTGCGAAGTTCCTGGTTAATAGCATACTGAGGGGATCATCTCAGTTATGGAAAAATATCATAAGTAGTAATTTGAGCAGAGAAATTGTTAAGGATCTGCTATGATTGGCCTTATGGGCTCATGTTCGAACTTGGGGAAGAAATTCGGGATTTATGCCTTATATGGAGGCGGGTTTTAAAGGGAGTAATTCTGCTAGGTGCCTCGTTAAGAGGGTACTCCTGTGTTATGAGATCTATGTAACCGATTATATTCGGGACCAAGTTAGAGCGGATGGCTCTCAAAAACGGTCTTAGTAAATTCAAGAGGTAAAGTGTGGTGCCTAATGATATCGAGTTTATAGGTACAATGAAGGATCAAGCTTGAAAAGCATGCTTATGAAAAGTTGCACAAAATATCCCGTGATGGTTGGCTTGTGATATAGCAATCGGGAAGTACGAAATGATTCGTAGGGGTTGAGACAGCATGGTCTCGTGGTTCAAGGTCACTTGAAATGAGTGTAGATGGAGCGTGTTATGTGTTGAAGAGAATTGGTACTATTTCCAAAGTACCCAAGGATAAACTAGAAAGGAAAGGATTGATTAGCCATAGTGGAATTTGGCA
>MU767729.1:0-28596 GCA_026770625.1 Nicotiana glauca | reverse complement strand
GGGTTCTGGGATGGTTTTCGAAAAAGTTTGATTTAATTGTTATTGTTAATTTGAATTGAAGCAAAACTCTTTTATTTGTGAAAATGGGAGGAAAGTTTCTGGAATTTGATGTATTTAAAAAGGATTTTTAAAACGGTAATATAATTGGCTGGCCTGACAGCGGTGTCCGGCGCCACCACGACCCTTAGTGGATTTTGGGTCGTGACATTAACAATTTAAGAAATGAAGTTTAATCCTTTTAGAAATTCACTTTCTAATTTGATGTGAGTTAAGCAATTCAAACTATCAATGGGTTCATAAACAATTCAAGTGTAACATGTTTTTGGGTCCTAGACTACCCGAACAATAGCATAATAGTAACTACGCACGGACTCTCGTCACCTCGTGCGTACGTAGCCCCCACAAATAGGAGCACATAATCAATTTAACTCACCTATGGGGTAAATTTCCCCTCACAAGATTAGAAAGGAAACTCACAACCAGCATTTCTACATTCTTCCGAAGACTCATAATGCTCCAAAACTAGCCAACGATCATACAAATCCATTAATATATGCTCAATTATACTTTACATCCCAATTTATAATAATTCCTAACTCCGAACGAAAAGTTGACAAAAATAGCCTCGGGCCCACGTGCCCGGAATCCGAAATTTTTCGAAGATAAACTTTGCCCATGACCTTAGGAACTCAAATATAATTTTCTCTTAATTTCATACTCAAAATCGTGATCAAAATTCAAGAATACTAATTTTCTAGGTCTTCCTCTAACCCTTAATTTTCTACCCATTTACATGCTAAAATCTATACATAATCAATGTATTTAACTCATAATAGGTGGGATTAGCTTACCTTATCATTGATGAATGAACTCATCTCTTGAATCCTCCAAGAATTGCCCAAGCCATGAAAAATGTGAGAGAAATGGCCAAAATCCGAGTTTTAAAACAACCCTCTACCTCCAGGATACTTCCGCTTCTGCGGAGAAAATCCCGCTTCCGCGGTCCTGCTTTTGCGGATCAATAGCCGCTTCTGCGGCTTCCACTGGACCTCCCCATTTCGTTTCTGCGATCCGCCATCTCAGATGCGGTCCCGCTTCTGCGGAACCTTGACTGCATCTGCGGTCCACAAGCCCTTGGTCAATTCCGCTTCTACGTCCTCCTTTTACCGCTTCTGCGGGGCCGCTTCTGCGGTCCCATTTCCGCTGAAGCGGAATTACCAGCAACTAGATCCCTTCAGCTATTCTTCAACTTCCAAATTTGATCTGTTAGCCACCCGGAATCCACCCGAGGCCCCCGTGACCCCAAACAATCATACCAACCAATCCCAAAACATATTATGGACTTGCTCGAGGCCTCAAATCACATCAAACAACGCTAAAATCATCAATCGACCCCTAATCCAAGCTTTATGAACTTAAAACTTTCCAACTTCTACTTTCGATGTTTAAACCTATCAAATCATGTCCGATTGACCTCAAATTTTGCATACAAGTCATATTTGATGTTACGGACCTACTCCAACTTACGGAATCTTATTCCGACCCCGATATCAAGAAGTCCACTTCCGGTCAAACTCTTCAAAACCTTCAATTTTCTATCTTAGCCAAATGGCTTCAAAATGGCCTACGGACCTCCGAATTCACTTGCGATCGCGCTCTCAACTCCAGAATCACCATACTGAGCTACTCCCAGTCTCGAAATCCCAAACGGACATCGATAACGCTAAAATGCACTTCAAGCCAAACTTAAAGAATTTTTTCCAAAATGCTAACTTCCACAATAGGCTCCAAAACGCTCCCGGATTATCCAAAACTCGAACCGGGCATAGGCCCAAGTCCGAAATTATCATACGAACCTGCTGGAACCTTCAGATCCCGATTCCGAGGCTATTTACTTAAAAATATAATCCTAGTTCATCTTTTCAACTTTAAGCTTCCGAAATGAGAATTTTCTTCCCAAATCAACTCCGAACTTCTCAAAATTCAATTCTGACCACGCGTACAAGTCATATCACCTAAAATGAGGCTGTTCATAGCCTCAAACTGCTGAACGACGCGCTAGAACTCAAAACGACCGGTCGGGTCGTTACAAAATAAGTTTGGTTGGATTCGGTAACATTTTGGTTCAAATTCTTTATTTTTAAAGGTTCAATAAATATCTATATTATTAATTTAAGTTAATATTATCAATCATGATCAAGTTATCTTTAAAATCTCTCATTTGGTTAACTTTTAATTAGTTTTCTAAACACAAAATAAGTTTGGTCGGATTCGGTAACATTTTGGTTCAAATTCTGTATTTGTCATAAAAGTTCATTATATATCTATATTATTAATTTAGAACTAAATAACTTTAAAAACTAGGATTCGGAATTCATAAACTTCAATTTTTGGCTTTGCATGTGATTTGAAGTAAAAAAAATTCATCAAAATGAAAGTTAAAATATTAAAGGAGTGAAATGAAAGTTTTGTTTATATATCTTGAGTTTGAGCCCGTGCTTAACACGGGCTTCAAGAACTAGTATATATATATGAGAAATTTTCATAAAGCACTATCTTTTAGTGATAATTAGCTATCTATAGTACTATTTGCTATATTACGGATTGAAGATACGTTTTCTGTTATTATAAGATGTATTAGATGTATTTAAGCTACTGTATTCATGAATACAGTAGCAAAAATAGGCGTGAATCAGGGAAGTCCAGCTAATTAGTTATTATATTCGAGTGTATTCGACTGTATTCATGGCGTGAAACATGGGATTACACCTGGACAAATTATTGTATTCGACTGTATTCATGGTGTGAAACATGGGATTACACTATTTTTAAATAAAAAGTGAATTAATTAACATAATAGACTCCTAATATAACTCAACAAACTCAATTATAATACACAAATTTTGTATTTCCATTTATAAAAAGATTCACAACCGAAAAATACCCCAAAAACATAGCAGTCTTCAGATAAGTTATATAATACATCTGAATACATTCATGGCATATAGTGAGAGAGTGAATACAATGAAATACATAGAATACAGGGGGATACATTAAAATACAATGAGAAAAAGATAGTGAATACAATGAAATACATAGAATACAGCGAGATACATTGAATAACAATGAAAAAAAAGACAATCAATACAATGAAATATATGAAAATACGGTGTGATACATTGAAAATACATTGAAATGTATTAATAGAAAATCAAGTTGCTCAGCCCCAAACTCCGTCGTCTTTGTTCAAGAACAACCTAATTTTCGTAGAATCCGCCGTTCGAGCAAAAATCCTGAATCTCCGAGAATGCTACTACGAAAGTGATCTATTCCAAGAGTAAACATTATTTACAATTGGAAGCGAAGCGAAGTGAAGTGAATCTCTGAATAAGAGTAAGATGCAGTAGCATACTTAATCACAATCTAGTTGGAAGCAAAGTGATCAAACACAAAGCAGATTCAAGAAGATTTATATTTTTTCCAAATATATATTACTCCAACTGTTATCATCCCTTCACTATCGCTATGAAAACACATAGAAATACGAGAAGAGAAAGAAGCAAAAACATCGTTTGTGACTAATGATAGGTGATATGGGTGAGCGGAATCTTGAGATTCAACATCGTATTTTCAGGGAATGGGGGAAGAGAATGACATGTATCAAAGTAGAGAAAGAAAGGACGTAGAGTGAGATGTTTATGTGAAATATGGTAATTATGTGAGAGAAAAATCTGAAAAAGGAGAGAGAAAAATTAAAAATAGCGTATTTAGTGGCTTATGTATAGAAGTTAACCAAAATTAAATATTTTGTTATAAACATTAAAAAATATTTGTAAAATATAATTTTTTAAAATGATATTTATTTAAAATAAATTTTGCTACCGGAGGAAAAGATTTCTATATATATGTTGGGAAGAATGCTGCGATAATAGAGAAGTTTGTGGACGCAAAATAGAACTTTGACTAATAAGGCATCAAATCTTATTTCATGGGGACCACAAAACGCACTTATATAACTTATACATATATAAACTCCCAACAAAACTACGCACCGTCCATTCTCTACCATCCTTTGAAATTCTAGGGTTTCTTTCCTCCTCCGCAATTCCCCAATTCCTTCAACTCCCAAATCAAACACTACAACTCCCATATCAACACATATGCAACCCCCAAACTCATTCCAATTCCTCTAGGATTCATTTAATTTCCCCTTTTCCTATTCTATTTAGGAAAAAACTTTTTTGTAGCGTGGTTTATTAAATTGATAATGATAATCTCTGCCTTTCTTCGTTTCACTTCATCTTATGTGTTTAACAAACTTACAAATCTTCGTGTTTTTGGCCCTGGTTTGAACCCTTTCAGTCCTTACAACTTGGCTAATCATTCCTCTCGCTAAACCCCTTATAACTTTTCTGGGATTTTCTTGAAATTGGAAGAAAGGTCAATCTTGTTGGGATTAAAAGTTTTAGTTTTCCTTCAAATTTGTTAGTTTTCCTGTGGTTTGTGTTCAACTATGTAAAAGGGTCTTGATTTTGAGTATTAAGATCTAGTCTTTGGACTTGTTGATTAGTTTCAAAATTCTCGGGTTCTTTTTCCCCTAATCATGTAAATTGGAGGGTGTTTGAGAAAATTATCAGTTCTTTTGGGTCTTGTCTGCTGAAGAATTATCTTGGGTTTTTCTTGAAATTGAAAAAAAGAGAGATCAATCTTGTTTGAAAATCCTATTTTTAGTTGTGCTTTTAGGTTCAATTATGTAAAGGGTCTTGATTTTGAATATCTGAGATAAAAGTTCAATCTTTGGGCCTGTTGATTGGTTTTCAAGATTATCTCGAAAAAAGATTTGTGAGAAAGAAAAGAAAAAGAGTTTACTTTCATTAGGTACTTGTTTCTGTTTTGGGGCAATAAGAATTTGACCATTGGAACTTGGTTTAGTAAGAAGGCGGAAAGAGAAAAATGGAGGAGGACCGGGCAGGTTCAGTTAGGCGGTCGAGGAGAATGCAAATGACTGCAGGCGATACGGATGATCGCGGTTGGACTCCTCTTCACATTGTTGCTCGGAAGGGTGACCTGAAACAGGTACTTTATATTTTACGTATCATATGTTATTAATTCATTTTTATTTGATTGATGAATGTTTCTGTTACTTATGATTTGCTATTGGGAAATTGGTTAGAGATTTTCCATAATATACATTCTATGAGATTAGTTAATACTAACTGGACCAGAAAGATTTGGATATCATTGCATACATCCTAGTAGGGTGATGGGCTGGCCGATGCAAAAATAGTAGACCTCTATACAGAGGACTTGTGTGGCCGATCCCAGCTAGTACGGAATTTTGTCAACCAATTATGTAGCTGTGTAGGTTAGCTCTGTCTCCATTTTTCTTTTATATCTAAATACCCTTGCCAACACATTAAAATAAGGGGTATTAGGTAAATTGTTTCTTTTCCTCCCTTCAAAGCACACAGACTTTAGCTGTAGTAGCAAATGGAGTGCTTCACGATCCACAAAATCATGACTATTGTAAATCACCAGTTCCAGTAAACCCTCATTATCCAAAGTCCGAACAATTTGGTTCAAACGGCATATCTCTCCTCCGAAGCAGGGTGTTCCCCCAACCAACCGAATCATGGCCGAGTTATTTGTGATAGATGCTCCTATTTTCAGTGGTGTATGCAAAATAAATTACAAGCTGTGTCACGTTTGAAAGAGTGAACAATTGAATTTGAAACGAGATTGCAAAAAAGAAAGAAGAATAATTGGATCATAACAACAAACATAATTCAAGCATGCTAAGGGAATATAACTCATTAGTAGCAGCTTGGCTCGGTGACTTGTATGTGTTGAAGTTTTGATGAAGGTCACGGGTTCGAAACTTGCCAACTCCTCTATTATTTTTCAACAGTTGAAGCTCAAAAACTTAAAAAAAGGAAAATGCATTAGTTGAGGATCGAACTCCAGATCCTAAGCTCAATCATTGAAGCGCCTTAATGCTGGCCCAAGTAGTCTAGATTGACCAAGCAGTGTCATTTTATACTATGTTTACGTAGTTTGTTCCTTTTGCATATTATTTATATATGTATTTAGTAATGATTTCGGGTGAAGCGGTGTCACGGGATACTGCTTGGCCTAAGGTGAATCTGCCCCTGCCTATTTCATGGCAAATTATGATGGAAAGAGAAGTCAGTTTATTCATATTTTGACCCCCAGTATGGATAAAAGATGAATCCATCTTAGCGCAACATTGGATTTCTATTATGCCAAACCCAGCCTTACTAAGTATGAATGTCAGGGATTTGCTTCACAGTTTTTAATTGGTGAAGTTAAGAGACACAGTCCTGTACTATGCTATACTTTTTGGAGAAAACTCGGATACAGATTATTTTCCCTCTCTGTAACTTTTGCGTGTTTCCATTTTCTTTTTGATAAAGTTTCCTGTCCTGTAACAGAATGATTCTTTACTGTCATGCAAATTTAACGTTGGTCTAGGTTTTGTATTTTATATGATTGAAAGAGAATTCAGTTTATTCATATTTTGACCCCCAGTATGGATAAAAGATGAATCCATCTTAGCGCAACATTGGATTTCTATTACACCCAGCCTTACTAAGCATGAATGTCAGGGATTTGCTTCACAGTTTTTAATTGGTAAAGTTAAGAGACACAGTCCTGTACTATGCTATACTTTTTGGAGAAAACTCGGATACAGATTATTTTCTCTCTCTGTAACTTTTGCGTGTTTCCATTTTCTTTTTGATAAAGTTTCCTGTCCCGTAACAGAATGATTCTTTACTGTCATGCAAATTTAACGTTGGTCTAGGTTTTGTATTTTATATGATTGCATTTCTTTTTATTCTGGGACAGTTTAGAAGACTTCTTAATGAAGGCATGGATGTCATGCAAACTTAACGTTGGTCTAGGTTTTGTATTTTATATGATTGAATTTCTTTTTATTCTGGGACAGGTTAGAAGACTTCTTAATGAAGGCATGGATGCAAATGTGATGGCAGGGGGCCCTAAATCATATGGTATGACCCCACTCCATCTTGCTGCTAAGGGAGGTCACGTGCGAGTTATGGATGAATTGCTTGAGAGAGGTGCTGATATCGATGCTCGAGCCAAGGGTGCATGTGCATGTAAGTGCATGTTTTATTTCCTAGCAATAAAACAAAAAGGCTATGTTGTTTCTTCCTTTCAAAATTACTGTTATCATCATGTCTCTTTTTTTGTTTCAGGGACTCCACTCCATCATGCTGCTAAAGAGAGAAAGAAGAAAGCAATCAAATTCTTGATTAGAAATGGTGCTTTTCTGCCAGATGACATCTCTGACACCAGGTTCAATCCACCACTCCACTATTGTCCTGGTCTCGAATGGGCTTATGAGGAGATGAAGCTGCTTCAGCTAGAGAGTTCATCATCCGGCGAGGCCTCCTACAGCTCGGAAAACTGAGGTGGAAGTCAGTGTTGATGGTAGAGTTCAGGACCCCTCTCGACATAGTCTACTCCGTGTTTAGTATTGTCGTCCTTCAACTCTAGAGTTGCATTTGGATTGTGTCTTTTGGATTTTATGGTTTCTTTGTTTGGATTGCATGTGTGGTATTTTACCTAGTAGATTACAATGTAGTGTTGATACTCATATGAGTTGTTAGTGGTGAATCGTGTGTGATTGTGTCCACTGTTTGGATGTCGCAACATTTCTTGGTGATGAATAAACCTGCTGTAGCTGTGTTTGGTCAAGTTTTAGATAATGTTACATTGAAGCCGTCCTCTGATTAAACGCAAAAGGTCCAATTTTATCCCTAAACTATGGTAAATAGCTCACTTTTGTCCTCCGTTAGTAAATTGGACCAAAAATATCCTCGCCGTTAATAAAGTGGGCCAAAAATGTCCCCAACTTAACACAATAGGCTATAAATGTCCCTCAACTTAACAACCCTCCACACAAGCCATTTTAGTCCTATATGGCATCCACGTGGCTGTGACATGACAGCCACATAAGCGGGCAACCCTCTAAAAAAGTCAGTTTTTAAAAAACGAAAATATTTATTAAAAAAAAAATCTTGTTTTTAAAAATTTGTTTTCCCGATTTTTACAAAATAATTTTTTTTAAAAAAAATTGAAAAAATAAATAAATAAAAATTTCAAAAAGGAAAATATTATGTTGAAAATAATTTTTTAAGTTTTTAAAAAACGAAAATATTTTGTTGAAAATATTTTTTTCAGTTTTTAAAAAACAAAAATATTTTGATAAAAACGAATTTTTTTAAAAATTGAAAAAATATTTTCAACAAATTATTTTCGCTTTTGAAAAATATTTTTTTCTTCATTTTTTCAGTTTTTTTAAAGATATTTTTTTTTGTAAAAACTGGAAAAACAAACTTGTAAAAACTGGGTTTTTTGTAAAAACAGAAGAAAAAAAATTCGTTTTTATCAAAATATTTTTGTTTTTTTAAAACTTAAAAAATTATTTTCAACAAAATATTTTTGTTTTTGAATTTTTTTTTTTATTTTTTCAGTTTTTTAAAAGAATTTTATTTTGTAGAAATAGGGAAACAAAATTTTAAAAATAGGATTTTTTTTAATAAATATTTTCATTTTTTTAAAACTGACTTTTTTAAAGGGTTGCCCGCTCATGTGGCTGCCATGTCACAGCCACGTGGATGCCATGTAGGATTAAAATGGCTTGTGTGGAGGGCTGTTAAGTTGAGGGATATTTATGGCCTATTGTGTTAAGTTGAGGGACATTTTTGGCCCTCTTTATTAACGGCGAGGATATTTTTGGCCCAATTTACTAACGGAGGACAAAAATGAGCTATTTACCATAGTTTAGGGATAAAATTGGACCTTTTCCGTTGATTAAAAGGTGATATGCAATTGATAAGTCCGTCTCAATGAAATATTAACAGTTTTTAAACCATCTCCAACCCAACATCATTTTTGACGCCAAATGCTATTTTAGTGTAAGATTTTGTGTTTTGGTGCTACAAGCTAACACCATTTCTTAAACCATTTTGTAATTTGGTGTAACACTATACATCAATACCATTACTATTCATCAATATTTTATTATTATCTTTTATTATATAACTAGTATTAGTACTCACGGATGATTAAAAAGAACGATTTACATCGTAAAGTCTAATATGTTAGTGTTAATACCATCTTTATAACCAAACATTAAAAAAATTTTAAGATTCCAATAAAACGTTCATTCCATCTCTTGGTAAATGTTCCATAAAAAATAATGAACTATACAATTTGTTTGATATGAATTTTTCACGAAAAAAAATAATGATGCTATACAATTTGCTTGATATGAAGCATGTGCTTAAGAGAACATTTTTGTAGCAAATGCCCATGATATATTGCAGTGCTAGCAATGATGAAGGAACATGAATTATGTCAAACATTAGCTTATTCAGAATCAAAATTTATGGGGCAATACATATGCAAAAACTGATTTCCTAATAAGGCTCTCTCTTTATTATTGTTTGGCATTTGTGGTAATTGAAACATTTTACTCTTTCTACCATTCGACTGGCTTTGTTTATTAGCCTAACACTGTAAGCCAAAGTTGAGGCAGAAAAGGGACATGTCAACTGCAGAGAGTTGATAAATTCAGAAATTCAAACCATAGATGAAGCCAGTGGAAGGGTTGATTATGCTGAGGTGAGAACTTAAACAATAATAATATATTTCATATGGATATAAACAATAGAATACCAACTGAGAACTCAATCTGTTCCCAATATAGAATTTTGACGAAACCCCTGTAATTGCTGAGTTATCAACATCGATCCAAAAATCCTTTGGAATGAAATTCTGACTTAGTAACTCGACATCAAAAAGCCTGGTAGCATGCCCTAGTCTGTTCCCAATATCAAAAAATTGTGAAAACCCCCTGAAATGGTAGCGTTATCCACAGCTATCCCAAAATCCATTGGGATGAACCTTTGACTAATCAACTCTACATAAAAAAGCTTAGAACTTTGTGGATTAGGCCACAAAAACGACGGAGGAATAATATGCGGCTAAATCAAACCAGTGGCTCCTTGAGCAAGCTTATCACTCTTTGAAGTGATAAACCTCTTGTGAACTGCCACATAACATAATTATACCAAATTAAAAATATTAACTAAAAGATGATACATAAGACCAAATGATCCGAAGACAATAACAATACACAATAATTAAATGATAAATCATTTAATAACGTATTAAATTAAATTACGGAAAACATCTTTGTATACTAACAACACAAACCTTCAAATTCCAACTCATTTTGGACATTGATATTTTGCTGATATAGTTATAGTTTGGAGCCATACGTTGCATAAGTTTGTGTGGAAGCTAAAGCTTAAGCAATGTAGATAAGCCAACCCTAAAGAAAAGTTGCTTAAATAAAGATTTCTAAGGAAAGACTATCATAGTAAATCAATTTTTATGTATATAAAATACTAATATTTAAAAAAGGCATGTGTAAATCAATTTGTATGTATGAGTTCTGAAGAAATGATACAAATCTTTTATTTTTTTAGCTTTTGGAATTTTTTAATTTTCAACATTTTTTTTTGTGGTTAATTAAAATTTGTTAACCACCAAACCTTAATTTTTCTTGTCTTTTTTCCTTTGTCCTCTTATTCGTTTTTTAATACTATTTCCTTTAATATAATATAAATATAAGATACAAAATATTTATTTAATTATTTCTTTATTAAAAAAGAATACCTACCATAGTTGAATTATATATAAAATTTAATTAAAGATACCTATATTAATTTATATTGTTTGCAAATAAGGTCAAATACAAAGCTTGTACTAAATATAGAATTACTATTTCAACTAAAAATTAACGTGTAAGATACAAAACGAAATTTTAATTGAGTATTTCTCAAAAAAGGATACCTACCATAATTGAATTATACATAATATTTAATTAAAGATACCAAAACTCATAAATAAAAAATGTTTATTTAATTATTTATTTCTTAAAAAAGAATACCTACCATAACTGAATTGTACACAAAGTTTAATTAATATAATAATATATATGATACCTATATTAATGTATATTATTCGCAAATAAGATCAGATACAAAGTTTGTACTAAATATAGAATTATTATTTAAACTTATAATTAATGTGTAAGATACAAAAAAGAAATTTTAATTGATTCTTTTTCTAAAAAGGATACCTACCATAACTGAGTTATACACAAATTTAAGAAAAGATACCTATAGCTATAATATTGTGATGACCCAAGCGGTCATCACTTGTTTTAAATTGAATTCTATGACTCCGAGGTCTTGAAAACCTCATTTAGAATCGCTTCAATTTGCGTGCGCAGTCCAGGCGCGTAGCCGGAAAGCTTAAATGAGAAATTATGTGAAAATGATAAGTTTTGACTATAAAATTAATCAATTTGACCTTAGTCAACGTTTTGGGTAAACAAATTCCGAGGCCCCAAGCCCGAGAAATGAATTTTTGAAATGAATTCTATGACTCCAAGGTCTTGATTAATTTTACGGTCCCGGAGGGTCCATAAGAAAATATGGGGCTTGGGCGTATGCACGAAATCGAATTCCGAGGTCCCAAGCCCGAGAAATGAATTTTTGAAATAAATTGTTCTCTAAAATTGTTTATAAGGTTTTGAACTGAAATTTGATTAGAACCGGATGGTATCGGGCCCGTATTTTGGTTTCGGCGCGTGGCACAGGTCTTATATACGATTTAAGACATTTTTGTGAAATTTGGTAAAAAACAGACGTTGTTTGGCATGATTCGGACCTAAATTGGAAAATTTGATGTTTTATGAAATTTGAAAGAATTCATGGATTTTTAGGTTTAATTCGATGTTTATGATGTTATTTTGGCAATTTGATCACGCGAATAAGTCTGTAGGATATTTTGAGGTTGTGTGTTTATTTAGTTTGGAGTCCTGAGGGCTCGGGTGAGTTTTGGATAGGCCACGAAGCCTGGCTCGCAAATGCGAAGGCTGGATCGCAAATGCAAAGCCAACCCATGCCACTCTTCCTCGCAAATGCGAGATTCATTTTCGCAAATGCTAAGTTGCAATTGCGAATGCTGGGAAATTATGAAGGGTTCGCAAATGCAAACCTTGTTTCACAATTCCCTCATCTGAGAGGTCGGGGTTCGCAATTGCGAATTTGTGTTCGCATTTCCCATATTTGAGACCTGCAATTTTACACAATCGATTTTGAATCCCATTTTTCATATTTTCTCAAACTCAAACACAAACTCCTTTGGGCGATTTTTCAAGAACAAATTTTCTTCCAAATCGATTGTAAGTTAGTTTTTACTCATTTTATTCAATCATTTATATCTTTTAACATGATTTCAACCTAATATCAAAGATTTTCATGGGGGAAATTGGGTGTTTTGGGTAGAACCTAGGTTTTTCAAAAATTGGGGATTTAGACCTGAATTTGAGGTCCGATTTTAAAACAAAATATATATTTGAGTTCGTGGGTAAATGAGTAATCAGGTTTTGGTTTGAACCTAGGGTTTTGACCACGTGGGCCCCGGGCCGATTTTTGACTTTTTGGGTAAAACTTTGGAAAACTCATTTTCATGCATTAGGTTTGATTCATTTAGCACTTATTGATGTAATTAAGTAATTTGTGATTAGATACGAGCGAATTGGCAGTGGAATCAAGGGGTAAAGCTATAATTGAGACTTGAGTTGTGTTCAAGGCATCAAGATAAGTGTCTGGTCTAACCCTAGCTTGAGGGATTAGGAGTTGAGTTATAATTGCTATTTGCTACTTGTTGAATATGACGTATAGACATGGTGACGAGTATCTATACGTTAGTGTCGAGCATGACCGTTGGTCTTAAATTGGTAATTGTTGTGTTCTTAAATGACATTTGGGCTGCTTTAATTGATGACTATTGATATTGAGTAAAGATTTAGTTTATTCTCGTGGACTTTAATTATGCTTGAGCATTGGTATTAATTGAGCCGAGTAGGAGTTGAACTAGGATTGGTTATAGCTGATTCTCCTTTGCCGGGATGGTTGATTTGATATTCTTGTTCCATTGCCGGGAAATTTCTATGTTGCTTTGTTCCCTTGCCGGGATTTTTGGTAGTGATATTGTATTGAATTGAAAAAGGAGCGGGTGGTACGCCTACCACAAGTTATTGATAAAATGGGAGCGGGTGGTACGCCTACCACAAGTCATTGATGAAATAGGAGTGGGCGGTACGCCTACCACAAGTTATAGTAAAATGGGAGCGGGCGGTACGCCTACCACAAGTTATAGTGAAATGGGAGCGGGTGGTACGCCTACGACGAATTATGATTAAAAGGGAGCGGGTGGTATGCCTACCACGAGATTTGATACAATGGGAGCAGGTGGTACGCCTACCACGAGATATGAGAAATGGGATCGGGTTGCACGACTGCAACGAGATGTGTTCTGGAAGTGAAATTTGTCTTTATCCTTCCTTATCCGTGTTAGAATTGAACCATTGATTTCCTTATTATTCTCTTGAGGTTCTGTATTATCTGCTATCCCCGAAGCACGATCCTCTTCCCAACTTTAATTGTTTATTTTTGTCTACCTTTCTGCTGTATATGAATATATAACTGCACAGGATTATCTGGAGTCTGGCCCTAGCCTCGTCACTACCTCGCCTGGGTTAGGCCAGGCACTTGCCAGCACATGGGGTCGGTTGTGCTAATACTATACTCTGCACTGTGTGCAGATCCCGGAGCAGCATTTGGTCATCAGCAGTAGATCGGGAGTTATCCTTTGGTCCACCGAGACTCCAAGGTAGCCCTGTTGGCGTCTGCAGGCCTGGTGTCTCTTCTATCAATTTTTATGTTCTGTTGTCAATTGTACTCGAGACAGACTATGTTCTTTTCTTTCAAACACTTATTTGTAGTAAACCTAGGTAGTCCGTGGATATAGTGACACCAGGTTTTGGTTAGAAGCATGTGTTGGACTTCAGGATGTTTTCGGTTTTATATTTATTTAAGACTTCCGCTAAATTTCATATTCCGCTGTTACTCGATTGTTTATTCCCTATTAATTTAATTGGTTTAAAAGGAATTAAAAATAAAAGACTTTAAAGATTCTAAGTTCATGGCTTGCCTAGCTTCTACTAGTAGGCGCCATCACGACTTCGGAGGGTGGGAGATTCGGGTCGTGACAAGTTGGTATCAGAGCTCTAGGTTACATAGGTCTCACAATTCACGGACAAGCTTAGTAGAGTCTGAGGGATTGGTATGGAGACGTCTGTTTCTCAATGCTAATTGAAATTCTACTCTGTTCTTTCGCAGATGGCGAGAACACGCGCTTCCTCATCTACCGATCAGCAGTCCGAACCCCCAGCAGCTCCCACGAGGGGCAGAGGGCAAGGCCGAGGCAGGGGCAGAGCTCAGCCCAGGGTAGCAGCACCCGTAGCGGAGCCTCAAGTTGATTTTGATGATGAGGTTCCAGCCCCAACAATTCTGGTGGGCCCAACATAGGTCCCAGAGGGGTTTATTGCCACCCCAGTTCTTCAGGATGCTCTGGTCCGCCTAGTGGGCCTTATGGAGAGTGTCACCAGGGCAGGTTTACTTCCTGTATCACCAGCCGTCTCTCAGGATGGAGGAGGAGCCTAGACTCCGGCTACTCGTACTCCGGAGTAGGTTGCTCCTCAGATTCAGACTCCAGCGGCTTAGTCAGTTGGAGCAGTACAACCGGGTATGGTGGCTCAGACCGACGATGGTGCATCCATGTCTACCGATGCTTTGTGGAGACTGGACAGGTTCACCAAGCTCTTTATTACTACCTTCAGTGGTGCATCTACCGAGGATCCCCAGGACTACCTATACAGCTGGCACGAGGTTCTTCAGAACATGGGTATTGTTGAGACCAATGGGGTCGACTTTGCTACATTTCTCTTGTCTGGATCAACCAAGACCTGTTGGAGGGATTATTGCTTAGCTAGACCAGTCAGATCACCAGCCTTGACTTGGGAGCATTTTTCAGTGTTGTTTCTGGAGAAGTTTCTCCCCATTACCCAGCGAGAGGCCTATCAGAGGCAGTTCGAGTGTCTTCAGTAGGGATCCATGACTATCACCCAGTACGAGACCAGATTCATAGATTTGGCTGGCCATGCCCTTGTTATACTTTCCACTGAGAGGCAGAGAGCGAGACGGTTTATTGATGGTCTCATTCAGTCGATTCATCTCTAGATGGCTATAGAGACTGGGAGTGAGATATCCTTCCAGGAGGCAGCCAATGTGGCTCAGAGGATTGAGATGGTAGTATCACAGGGGGGTGGTCATGGAGCAGACAAGAGGCCCCGTCATTCAAGCAGATTCAGTGGTACCTCGTCTGGAGGTAGAGGCCATCCTCCTAGACCTTTTCAGTCAGCTCTTCAAGTATCACATGGTGCTTCAGGTAGCCGTAGTCCTCAGATGCAGTATTCTGACTAGCAGTCCCTCAGTGCACCACTGCTTTAGAGTTTCCAGGGTCGCCAGCCCCAGTAGCCGAGGGCTTGTTATACTTGTGGCGACACGAGGCATATTGCTAGGTATTTCCCTTGTGCACCAGGTGGCTCTCAACATCAGAGGTACCGTACCATGGTTCAGGTACTAGGTGGTCCACAGCCCGCCCAGCCAGCTAGAGGTAGGGGCATAGGTGCTAGAGCTAGAGCTAGAGCTAGAGGTTCTAGAGGTAGAGCCCAGGCCGCTAGAGGTGGAGGCCAACCAGCAGCAGACCGACCCAGAGATGTGGTTCAGGGTGGTGGGGCCAGCCCCGATCTTATGCTCTTCAGGCCAGGCCCGAGGCTGAGGCTTCAGATGCAGTTATTACAAGTACGGTTCTGGTTTGTGATAGAGATACTTCAGTGTTATTTTTGATCCAGGGTCTACGTATTTGTATGTATCATCTTATTTTTCACCATACCTGGTCATGCCTAGAGATTCATTGAGTGTTCATGTTTATGTATCTATACCGGTGGGTGATTCTATTGTGGTCAATCGAGTCTATCATTCTTGTATTGTGGTGATTGGGGATCTTGAGACTCGTATAGATTTGTTGCTTTTAGACATGGTTGACTTTGTTATTATATTGGGGATAGACTAGTTATCACCTTAAAATGCTATCTTAGACTGTCATGCCAAGACTGTGACCTTAGCTTTACCGGGTATGCCTCGTTTAGAGTGGAAAGGTACTCCAGATAATTCTACCCGTAGTGTTATCTCGTATGTGAAGGCTCGACATATGGTCGAAAAGGGGTGTTTGGCCTATTTGGCGTATGTTCGCGATTCTAGTGCTGAGGTCCCTTCTATTGATTCTGTGCTCGTTGTTCGGGAGTTTCTTGAGGTATTTCCTTCAGACCTACCGGGTATGCCACCCAATAGGGATATTAACTTTTGCATTGTGAGCACGTGATTTTTGCCTCACACGAATTACTCCTACAGAATTCACAAGAATTAGATATTTTCTTTTAATTATTTGTTATTTTAGGAATTATTATAGAATTTTCCTGATTGTTTGCATTTTGTGTGCATGTTTAATTTTGTTTAATTCATAAAAAATACAAGAAATACATCGCATTTGCATTTAGGATTTAATTTTTTATTTTTAGATTAATTAGTAAATTAGTGTTTTACAAAAATGGAAAAATCACGAAAAATAACTTATTTTTGCAATTTTAATTTGAGTTTCAAATTTTGGTAATTTTTCTTTTAATTTGGTAATTGTTATTTAGATTTAATTAATTTAATTTGGTAGGATAATCTAGTTTTGAGATTTAATTTAGGTTTTTATTTTATTTTTAATTTGAAAAGGGAATTAAAAAGAACTTGGAAATAAAAGAAAAAGGAGAAGAATTGAAAAACCTGATCTTTGGGCCAGTTTAATCTGAATTTACCCAGTCACAAACCATTTCCCTCAAATACCCGTTCAAAACCGTACCATTCTTCGCCCCAACCCGGTCTGACCCGATCCAAACGACCCCGTTTTGATATCCTTTGTTTAGGACCGTTGATCTCGTTTGATCAAACGGTCTGGCACTAAGGATCCCTCCACTATTTAATTGTCTGAAGCCCTACCCCACCTCACTCATCTCTTTCCTTTCCCTTTTCGCTTCAGAGAATACATCTCAACCCTAGCGCCGCCCTGGCTTCCTCCGGTGGCGGCGCCACTCCCAATCCATTCCAAATCCACACCATAGAACCCTCACAACCTCCCGTCTCCTAAACTCTACTCTGTTACTTTCGAATCTTCCCCGAATCTGTCGAATATTGAATTGAAGATATGAACCCTAAAATCCCAAAAATCAAATCGGTGAGGTTATTGAAGATTTGAGGTTGAAATCGACTTTAGTCGTGTGTTTTCAGTCGAGAACACACGATTACGGTCTATTTTGGTAAAAAATTGAATGTTCCTTGAAGATTAGTTCAAGACTTTTGTTCTCTTGGTTTTAGTAGGTATTTTCAGTGTTCTCTCTTTTTCATTTCTTTTCCTATCTTCTTCTTTTTCTCCTGTGTTCTCAAAATTATCACTGCATGTGTTTCTTTTAATTTAGGATTAATGTTAGTTATTAGCTTCTTTAGTTTTGTTTGAATTCCTTAGGTTAGTTTTGTTTGATTGTTCCCTTTAGTTTTGGGCCGTTGAGAGCATTTGGTTCAGAAGTCTAACTGAAATCCGAATTGGCCTTTTATTTTCTTCCTTCTCGATTCTTCTGAATTTCTGACTTGGACCAGGTCTTGTTAAAATCAGGCTGGTCTGAATCATTGGGTCAAATTGACCCATAAATTTTCTGAGGGTAATTAACAGGGCTTAAAGGGGTAATTTAGGAACTCTAGGTAGGGGGAATCTCAGTAACTGAATTAGGAAGCTTCCCAGAACCTGTCATTGGGACCTAATGAATACTGATTTTTTGAGCCAAAGTTACATAAGCAAAAATGAAAATTTCAAAAGGATTTAGGTGCAAAACTAAATGCATTTCTGCAGCCCTAGAAGCTTGCCTATAAAGGCATCCTTACTTGAGGTTCTAGTGAGATTTTAGAAAGAAAAAATTCCTGAAAAGCTGAAACGGCTGAATTTCTTTGAAAATTTCTAAATTCCATTGCCGAAAACTACAAAATTCTGCTTTGGTTTTTGATTTCTGATTCTCTTGTGCTAGTTAGAACTCTAAAAACTCCATAGTTATATTTTTGAAATGGTTTAAGTGTGTCTTGAAGATTGGGTTATGATTTATTGGTTTCCTACTGTTCCATTGGTTGGTTTCGAGTTGGTTTTGCTGGCTGTTTTCTGTTGCTGTTACTGTTTCATTGCTGCTTCTATTTTTGCTGTATCCTTCTCTAACTCATTTTACTTGTTCCATTTGCTGTAACCAGGTACATCTTGGACCTTTGTCAATATATGAAAGCCTGAATTTGAAAGCCTTGTTGGAGGTGCAGATATTAGTTTGGCTGAACATACATGCAGTCAATTCATGTTTTCATTGCATTATCTCCTGTATTCATTTAGGTCTTGAATGTCAAATATGTATTGAGCTTATATTTGAACTTTAGGTTCTGTTAGTTTAATCTTATTTGGATTCGAATACTCTTATCAGGTGTTAGGAATGGACTGTTAAACCTGTGATTTTTTCATCTATCTTAAATGTTGGTATGGGCATCTGAACAGATTCAACTCATACTGCTGCCTTTTTTGTCATTTGTTTCGGATAGTTATAATATTTTGAGGTAAATTCATTAAGTGTGCTAGTTTCAACAGTGATATGTGATGACTCTCATTTTTTGGTTATGTGTGTTCTATGACAATGAAGGTTTATTTCGTGACTAAAAAACGAGTAAAGGCTTGCTCATGTACCTCTTTCCATTTTTTAAAAATAGATATCCAATTTAGAATGTTTATGTGTAATTCGTGTATTTTGGATTTGGGATGCTAAATTATGAAATAATCTGTCAAACAAGCTTTTGTCACATTAGGAAGCTTACTTTTATTGCAGAATGCATGTTGACCTCAAAAGTGTACTTTGCCTTTGTTTAAAAGATTGCCAACATTTGTTCAATTTTTTTTTTTGCATTTTTTTATGAAAGATGCAGTCCGCTTCAAGCTTTGGCCATGAATTACAAAACTGGGCTGCCTGCTCTAGCCCAGTTATGCTCAGTTTCTTTGTATTTGTTGACTCTGCATCCTTAACTTGGACTTTTCGTTGGGCTAGTTCCCTCATGTAATTTTCATACGTAGATGCACCCTTTTAATTGGGCCTGTCTCTGGTCCAGATCTTGTCTGATGAAAGAAACGCTTAGTTTTATTCTTTGTCAATCCATTAGTTGCTAAGTTTGGTTTAAACTTTGTCTTAAAATAAAATTCCCTTAGTCTTTATTAATTAATTAGATTCCCTTAAAGTATAGTTGAGGGGAGCCATATTTAAGAAGACATAGTTTATGGCCCTAAAAAGCTTAGTTTTGAATTTCCTTTAAAAATTGGAATCGAGGTGTGCTGTGCCAAATAAAATCTCAAAATGCATGGCCCTTGCTTAATTAATTTAAATCCTTTAGAAATCAGGGCGTGCCATTTAGTTTAATTTTCCATGGCCCTCGCAAATTAAAAGTGTGTAGTTGCTTTAGGTGCGCTATTTTAAAAATTACCTTTCTATAAATTCGGGTGTGCATTTCATGTGACCCAAATCCAAATTCCAACAATGTTAAATAAAATATGTCGCGAACTGCGGGTGCATTTCATGTGGCGTAGTCCAAAGACGTGTTTTAGATGACGTTGAAATTTTTCCTTAAAAATAATTAAAGGCGGTAAATAATTTAAAATTATACCATAAGCTAAAACATGTATTAAAATCAGATAATAGGCCACTTATGATAGTTTAAGCGACCGTGCTAGAACCACAGAATCCGGGGGTGCCTAACACCTTCCCCCGGTTTAACAAAATCCTTATTCAGAATTTTTGGTTCGCGGACTTCAAAAGGAAAGTCAAAATCTTCCTTGATTTGAGATTTTAAAATAAACCGGTGACTTGAGACACCAAAAAATAAACCATCCCAAGTGGAGACTCTGAACAAAAAATGAATAAATAATCTCATTTCGAATAATGTCACTTAAATTGGAAAAACTCCCTTGTACTACCTTTGGGTATGTAAAAAGGAGGTATGACATGCATTGATTTGGCTCCGGGCACTCAGCCTATCTCTATCCCGCCTTATCGTGTGGCCCCGTCTGAGTTGAGATAATTAAAGGAACAGTTACAAGACTTGCTTGAGAAGGGTTTCATCAGGCCCAGTGTTTCGCCTTGGGGTGCGCCGGTTTTGTTTGTTAAAAAGAATGATGGGTCAATGAGAATGTATATTGATTACTGACAATTGAACAAGGTAACAATCAAGAATAAGTATCCGTTGTCGAGGATTGATGATTTGTTCGACCAACTTCAGGGTGCCATGGTATTTTCAAAGATTGACTTGCGATCTGGCTACCATCAATTGAGGATTAGGGCATCCGATGTCCTTAAGACAGCTTTCCGCACTCGGTACGGGCATTTTGAGTTCTTAGTTATGTCATTTGGGTTGACAAATGCCCCAGCAGCTTTTATGGATTTGATGAACCGAGTGTTCAGGCCTTATTTGGATTCGTTCGTGATAGTCTTCAATGATGATATATTGATATATTCTCGCAGCCAGGAGGAGCACGAGCAGCACCTTAGAGTGGTTCTTCAGACTCTGAGGGATAGTCAGTTATATGCCAAGTTCTCTAAGTGTGAGTTCTGGCTGAGTTCAGCTGCATTTCTGGGTCATGTTGTATCAGCATAGGGTATTCAGGTGGACCCAAAGAAGATTGAGGCAGTCAAGATCTGGCCTAGACCATCATTAACTATAGAGATTCAGAGTTTCTTGGGATTGGCAGGCTGCTGTCGTCGGTTCATGGAGGGGTTTTCATCTATTACAGACCCGATGACCAAATTGACCCAGAAAGATGCCCAGTTCAGACGGTCGGATGAGTGTGAGGCGAGCTTCCAGAAGCTCAAGGCAACTCTGACTACGACACCAGTGTTGGTTTTGCCCACAAGTTCAGGGTCTTATATAGTTTATTATGATGCTTCCCATATCGGGCTTGGTGCAGTGTTGATGCAGGATATCAAGGTCATTGCCTATGCTTCGCGGTAGTTGAATATTCATGAGAATAACTATCCGGTTCATGATTTGGAGTTGGCAACCATAGTTCACGCATTGATGATTTGGAGGCATTATCTGTATGGCGTGGCATGTGAGGTGTTCATTGATCACAAGAGTCTTCAGTATTTGTTCAAGCAAATGAATTTGAGGCAGAGAAGGTGGTTGGAGTTATTGAAGGATTATGACATCATCATTTTATATCATCCGGGGAAGTCCAAAGTGGTGGCCGATGCCTTGAGTAGGAAGTCAGCCAGTATGGGCAATCTTGCTTATATTCCGGTCGGTAAGAGACTGCTAGCTCTGGATGTTCAGTCTTTAGCCAATCAAATTGTGAGACTAGATATTTCTGAGCCCAATCGTGTGTTAGCTTGCACGGTCGCTCGTTCTTCATTATTAGAGCGTATCCGTGATCGGCAGTATGATGATCCCCAATTGTGTGTCCTTAGAGACATGGTGCAGCACGGAGATGCCAGGCAGGTTACCTTAGATGATGACGGAGTTTTGAGATTGCAGGGTTGAGTTTGTATGCCTAATGTGGATGGGCTCTGAGAGTTGATTTTAGAGGAGGCCCATAGCTCCCGGTACTCAATTCATCCGAGTGTCGCAAAGATCTATCAGGATTTGCGGCAATATTGTTGGTGGCATAGAATGAATAAGGATCTCATTGCATATGTGGCTCGGTGTTTGAATTGTCAGCATGTTAAGTATGAGCATCAGAGGACTGGTGGTTTATTTTAGAGGATTGAGCTTCCCGAGTAGAAGTGGGAGCGGATCACTATGGACTTCGTTACTGGACTCCTGCAGACTTGGAATAAGTTCAACGAAGTATGGGTCATTTTGAATAGGCTGATCAAGTTAGCACATTTCATTCCTGTGACAATCTCCTATTCTTCTGAGAGGTTAGCTGAGATCTATATTCAAGAGATTGTTTGCCTTCATGGTGTGCCTATATCTATCATTTAGGACCGGGGTACGCAGTTTACCTCATGCTTCTGGAGAGTAGTTCAGTGAGAGTTGAGCACAACATTTCATCCCAAGACGGACGGCCAGTCCGAGCGGACTATTCAGATTTTGGAGGATATGCTCCGAGTTTGTGTTATTGACTTTGCAGGTTCGTGGGATCAATTTTTGCCCTTAGCAGAGTTTGCCTACAACAATAGCTACCAGTCGAGTATTCAGATGGCTCCTTATGGGGCTTTATATGGTAGGTGGTGTCGATCTCCGGTTGGATGGTTTGAGCCGAGAGAGGCTCGGTTGTTGGGTACAGATCTGGTTTAGGAGGACTTGGACAAGGTCAGGATCATTCAGGATAGGCTTCGTATAGCTCTGTCCAGGCAGAAGAGTTATGCAGATCGCAAGGTTTGAGATGTGGCTTTTATGGTCGGTGAGCGGGTATTGCTCCGAGTGTCGCCTATTAAGGGCGTGATGAGATTTGGGAAGAAGGTCAAGCTTAGCCCTAGGTTCATTGGTCCATTTAAGATTCTTGATCGAGTGGGAGAGGTGGCTTATAGAATTGCATTACCGCCGAGCTTATCAGCCGTCCATCCAGTGTTTTATGTGTCCATGCTTCGGAGGTATCACGGCGATCCAGCCCACGTGTTAGATTTCAGCACTGTCTAGTTGGACAAGGACTTGTCTTATGCGGAGGAGCCGGTTGCTATTCTAGACCGACAGGTTCGTCAGTTGAGGTTGAAGATTTTTCCTTCTGTTCGTGTTGAGTTGAGAGGTCAGCCCCCTAAGGCATCGACCTGGGTGTCCGAGTCTGATATGTGGAACCGTTATCCCCATCTTTTCCCCGACTCAGCTACTTCCTTCTTTTGTTTGTTCGAGGATGAACGATTGTTTTAGAGGTGGAGAATGTGATGACCCAAGCAGTCATCACTTGTTAAAAATTGAATTCTATGACTTCAAGTTCTTGAAAACCTCATTTAAAGTTGCCTCAATTTGCGTGCATAGTCCGGGCGCGTAGCCGGAAATCTTAAATGAGAAACTTTGTTAAATATGATAAGTTTTGACTATAAAATGTATCAATTTGAACTTGGTCAAATTTTTGGGTAAACAGACCCGGACCTATGATTTTACCGTCTCGGAGGGTCCGTAGAAAAATATGGGACTTGGGCGTATGCCCGGAATCGATTTCCGAGGTTCCAAGCCCGAGAAATGAATTTTTGAAATAAATTTTTTTCTGAAATTGTTTATAAGGTTTTGAAATGAAATTTGATTAGAACTTGATGGTATCGAGCCCGTATTTTAGTTCCGGTGCCCGGTACAAGTCTTATATATGATTTAAGACATTTCTGTGAAATTTGGTGAAAAACGGACGTCGTTTGACGTGATTCAGACCTAAATTGGAAAATTTGATATTTTATGAAGTTTGAAAGAATTCAAGGATTTTGAGGTTTAATTCGATGTTTATGATGTTATTTTGGTAATTTGATCGCGAATAAGTCCGTAAGATATTTTTGAGGTGTGTGTATATTTAATTTGGAGTTCTGAGGACTCAGGTGAGTTTTGGATAGGACACGGTGTGCATTTTGAACTTAAAAATTTGATGGTGTGTTTAGGCCTGCAGGCTTCGAAAATGCGAAGCCTAGCTAGCCAATGCGAGTTCGCAAATGCGAAGGCTGGATCGCAAATGCGAAGCCAGCCCAGGCCACTCTTCCTCGCAAATGCGAGATTCATTTTCGGAAATGCGAAGTCGCAATTGTGACTACTGCTTCACAATTGCGAAAGCTGGGAAATTATGAAGGGTTTGCAAATGCAAACCTTGTTTTGCAATTCCCACATCTGAGAGACCGGGGATCGCAATTGCGAGCCCCTATTCGCATTTCCCATATCAGAGACCTGCAATTTTACACTTAACCGATTTTGAACCCCATTTTTCATAATTTCTCAAACTCAAACACAAACTCCTTTGGGAGATTTTCCAAGAACAAATTTCCTTCCAAATCGATTATAAGTTAGTTTTTACTCATTTCCTTCAATCATTTACATCTTTTAACATGATTTCAAGCTAAAATCAAAGATTTTCATGGGGGAAATTGGGTGTTTTGGGTAGAACCTAGGTTTTTCAAAAATTGGGGATTTGGACCTCAATTTTAGGTCCGATTTCAAAACAAATTATATATTTGAGTTCGTGAGGGAATGGGTAATTGGGTTTTGGTTCGAACCTCGGGTTTTGACCACGTGGGCATGGGGGCAATTTTTGACTTTTTGGGTAAAACTTTTGAAAACTCATTTTCATACATTGGGGTTGATTCATTTAGCACTTATTGAAGCAATTAAGTAATTTGCGATTAGATACAAGCGAATTGGTGGTGGAATCAAGGGGTAAAGCTATAATTGAGACTTGAGTTACGTTCATGCATCAAGGTAAGTGTCCGGTCTAACCCTAGCTTGAGGGATTAGGAGTTGAGTCATAATTGCTATTTGCTACTTGTTGAGTACGACGTACAGACATGGTGACGCGTATCTATACGTTGTTGTCGAGCATGACCGTGGGTCTTAAATTGGTAATTGTTGTGTTCTTAAATGACATTTCAGGTGCTTTAATTGATGAATATTGATATTGAGTAAAGATTTAGTTAATTTTCGTGGACTTTAATTATGCTTGAGTATTGGTATTAATTGAGCCGAGTAGGAGTTGAGCTAGGATTGGTTATATCTGATTCTCCCTTGCCGGGATGGTTGATTTGATATTGTTGTTCCCTTGCCGGGAAATTTCTATGTTGCTTTGTTCCCTTGCCAGGATTTTTGGTTCTGATATTGTGTTAAATTGAAAAGGGAGCGGGTGGTAAGGCTACCACAAGTTATTGATGAAATAGGAACGAGTGGTACGCCTACCACGAGTCATTGATGAAATGGGAGCAGGTGGTACATCTACCACAAGTTATATTGAAATGGGAGCAGGTGGTACGCCTACCACAAGTTATAGTGAAATGGGAGCAGGTGGTACACCTACCACGAGTTATGATGAAAAGGGAGCGGGTGGTACGCTTACCATGAGATTTGATACGATGGGAGCGGGTGGTACGTCTACCACGAGATATGAGAAATGGGATCGGGTTGCACGCCTGCAACGAGATGTGTTCTGGAAGTGATATTTGTCTTTATCCTTCCTTATCCATGTTAGAATTGAAAAGTTGATTTCCTTATTATTCTCTTGAGGTTCTGTATTATCTGCTATCCCCGAAGCATGATACCCTTCCCAGCTTTAATTGTTTATTTTTGTCTACCTTTATGCTGTATATGTATATATAACTGCACAGGATTATCTGGAGTCTGGTCCTAGCCTCGTCACTACCTCACCGGGGTTAGGCCAGGCACTTACCAGCACATGGGGTCGGTTGTACTGAGACTACATTCTACATTGTGTGCAGATCCAGGAGCAGCATTTGTTCATCAACAGTAGATTGATAGTTATCCTTTAGTCCACCGAGACTCCGAGGTAGCCCTGCTGGTGTCTGCAGGCCGGCGTCTCTTCTATCAGTTTTTATGTTCTGTTGTCATTTGTACTTGAGACAGACTATGTTCTTTTCTTTCAAACACTTATTTGTAGTAATTCCGTGGATGTTGTGACACCGGGTTCTGGTTAGAGGCATGTGTTGGTCTTCAGGATGTTTTCAGGTTTATATTTATTTAAGACTTCCTCTAAATTTCATATCCCGCTGTTACTCGATTGTTTATTCCCTATTAATTTAATTGGTTTAAAAAGAATTAAAAATAAAAGAGTTTAAAAATTCTAAGTTCGTGGCTTGCCTAACTTCTACGAGTAAGCGCTATCACGACTTCCGAGGGTGGAAAATCCGCGTTGTGACAAATATATTTGTTTGCTTAGTGAAAAGTGCATCCCTCTTTGTGTGTGTCCAACATATTCTCAAAAAGAGAACATTTTTAGTTTAAAAAAGAATAAATCATATACGAATTTTAATAAAAATACTTATAATAATGTATATGGTACCTATATTAATGTACATTGTTCGCAAATAAGGTCAGATACAAAGTTTGTATTAAATAGAAAATTATTATTTTAACTTAAAATTAATGTGTAAGATACAAAACGAAATTTTAGTTGATTCTTTCTCAAAAAAGGATATCTGCCATAACTGAATTATACACAAATATAAGTAAAGATACCTATAGCTATGTGATGACCCGGCCCGTTGTCTCATGAGTTACCGCTCCATTTTCCCCATTTTTAGCTTCTTTATGCTTAATTATCAGTATTTGGTGTGGTCGAGTCGATTTGGATTGGTTTTGGTAGGAAATGAGACACTTAGTCTCTTTAAGGAAGGTTTGGTTTAGAAAAGTCAACATGATTTTGACTTATGAGTTAGAGGGGTCGGACGTGATTTCCGGTGATTCGGTTAGCTTCGGGGGATGATTTGTAACTTAGGAGCGTGATCGGTAGTGGTTTTGGAGGTCCGATGTAGAAGTTAGCTTGTTTTGGCGAAGTTAGTATTTTGGCGATTTTTGGTTGGTAGGTGAGATTTTGATCCGAGGGTCAGAATGGAATTCCTAGAGTTGCAGTAGCTTCTTTAGGTGATTCAGGATGAGTGTGCAAAATTTCAGGTTATTCGGAGGTAATTTGGTTGGGTTTTTGATCGAATGTGTGTTTCGGAAGTTTCATAAGAACTTAGGCTTGAATTTGATAAGAATTGATGATTTTAGTGTTGTCGGACGTGTTTTGATGATTGGAACGAGTTTGGATGATGTTTTAGGATGGGCTGACACTTTCGATTGAGGTCCCGGGAGCCTCGGGGTGATTTCGGATAGTCAAACAGACCAATTTTGGCATTTGGAAGTTGCAGATTTTCCAGTTATTGTGTTGTAGAGAATTTGGTCATTGCGATCGTAGGGGTGATGTCGCGATCGCCTAGAAGGATTTGGGCAGGCCGGAGTTTTACTCTATGCATTCGCAATAGATGGTCTGTGATCGCGTAAGGGGAGTTATTGATTCTTCGCGTTCGCATTGAGGGGTCCGCGATCACATAAGAGGAGATGGGGACTTAGCTATTTTGTTCTTCGCGTTCGTATAGGTCTGGAAAAGAAAGCTTCACGATCACATTAGCTTGGCCGCGTTCGCACATGCCATTTTAGAGGCTTTGAGAGTTTGTGCTTCGCGATCGCAAGCCTGGGGCCGCAATCGCATAAAAGGAAATCTGGGCTGGACAGAATAGTTTTTAAAATCATTTCCTTTGTGAGTCTAAGTTATTTTCCACAATTGTTGAGCACCTTGAGAGGCTTTTGGGAAAAATTGAAGAAGGTTTCGACTGGGATTGATTGGAGGTGAGTCCTATGAACTAAAAATATTATTTAATTGTAGAATTTATCTTGAAATTCGTGGTAACTTAGCAAAAAGGGGAAGAACTAGGACTTGCATTTTTGAAATTTTAAATTGGGATTTGATGCGTCATCTGAGCTCGGATTTGAGAGTTCTTGGTATGTATGGACTTGTGGCAAGATAATGAACCTGTTGATGTGAGAATTTCTGGGTTTCGAGAAGTGGGCCCGGGGCTCGGGTTTTGCAAATTTCGTGATTTTTTGATGTTTTTTGATTATTTTCTATTGGGTTATGTTCCCTTAGCCTATTGTGACGTATTCTTTGTGGTTTTGGTTAGATTCGATGTACGTGGAGGCTGATTTTAGAGGCAAGGGCACGAGCTAGAGATTTGGCCGGCTTGAGGTGAGTAATGATTGTAAATGATGTCCTGAGGGTTTGAAACCCCGGATTGCACAACGTAGTGCTATATTGAGGTGAAACACACGCTTAATGACGAGCGCAGTGTTGTTTACTATTGGGGATTGTGATTTGGTCCGTCCCGATTGATGTTTTTACCTCACATTTGACTAAGACTTGTTTGTTATCATCATGATTTGGGCTTATTGCCATATTTGGACTTCATGCTCACTACTTGAATCCTTTGTGTTTATCACTGTTTTATAACTATTTTGACATATTACTTTAACTCATTCCTATTGATTAATACCGTTCTACAAACTCAGCCACTTTTACTTGAATTTTGAGACTTAAATGATATTTTCCAATGTTGTTTGGGCTGAGCACTACTATTTTACTGATGCCCGAGGGACTTGTGATGATTTCTGAAATGAGTGAGGCCGAGGGCCATATGTGAGGATATGCTGAGTGATATGAGATACTTTATGTGCCACGAGGTGGCATGAGTGATGGGAGCCGAGTGATGTGAGGCCGAGTGATGATGCCACGAGGTGGCTTGATATAACTCTTGGGCCGTAAGGGGCCCCTCTAGAGTCTGCACACCCACAGTGAGCTCGTGTACCCATATGATCTGAGAGTGAGCCCTGTCACACCTCCTTTTTCACGTTACACCCCCGGAAGGGCATAAAGGAGTTTTTTCCAATTTAAGGACAATCGGAACGGGATTAGTTATTTAAGTTTTTCAGAGTCGCCACTTGA
>MU767728.1:3785-42491 GCA_026770625.1 Nicotiana glauca | reverse complement strand
CTGAGACGGATAAGTGATGCTGCATGCAAGATAGCATGGCCCCAAACAGTAGTGGGCAATTTTGTTTTCATAAGTAGTGGTCTTGCTATCAATTGCAAGTGTTTAATAAATGACTCTGCAAGGCTATTTTGAGTATGAACATAAGATACACGATGTTCAGCTTTTAACCCAACTGATAAACAATAATCATCAAAATCTTGAGATGATATTCTCCAGCATTATCGAGGAGAATAGCCTTTATAGGATAATCTGGGAATTGTTCCCTTAATCGAATTATTTGGGCTAATAGCTTTGCGAACGCCAGGTTGCGAGATGATAGTAGGCACACATGAGACCATCTTGAAGAAGCATCTATTAGGTCCATAAAATATCTAAACAACCCACTTGGTGGGTGAATAGGTCCACATATATCCCCATGTATACGCTCTAAAAAGGAGGGGATTCAATGTCAACCTTCATTGGTGATGGTCTAGTGATTATTTTGCCTTGATAACAAGCATCACAAGAAAATTCGTCATTTGTAAGAATCTTCAGGTTCTTTAATGGATGCCCACTCGAATTTTCATTAATTCATCTCATCATTATTGATCCAGGATGGCCCAAACGGCCATGCCAAAGCACAAAAGTATTTGAATCCGTAAACGTCTGGTGTACGATAGAGTGTGCTTCAACTGTACTAATTTTTGAATAGTATAAGCCAGAAGATAAAGTTGGTAACTTTTCTACAATGCATTTCTGGCCAGAAATATTCTTTGTAATACAAAGATATTCCATATTCGTTTCATCTATTGTCTCAACATGATACCCATTTCGGCGGATATCTATAAAACTCAACAAGTTTCTTCGGGACTTGGAGGAGAATAATGCATTGTCTATAATAAGTTTTGTTCCCTTAGACAAAAAGATAATGGCTCTTTTGGAGCCTTCAATCAAACTTATATTACCAGAAGTTGTTGAAACATTTGCTTTTTTCCTTATGCAAATAAGAAAAGTATTTATGATCCCTGAATATTGCATGACTTGTTCCACTATCAATAACACAAATATCTTCATGATTTGTCCTTGATCCAAACATAATTTGAGGATTATCCATATTCTTCAAAATGACATAAATAAAATATATTATAGTAAACATCATTATCAAAACATAACTTTTATTTATGTACAATAATTACATAACCATACTATCTATTACAAACAACAAAAATTAAAATATTTATATTTTTACAAATTCACTACCGATTACATGACTTGTTTCTCCTTCTGGGAGTGCAAAGTAATCAGCTACATCTAAATGCATGAAGTCAAAATTATCTTCAGAGATAAAATTTGCTTCAGCATTTTTCTCTGCCTTCTTCAAGGAGGCTTGATAAAGCTCAACCAGGTGCTTTGGCGTACGACAGGTACGTGACCAGTGCCCTTTTCCTCCACATCTATAGCATGCACTCTCTGTATTTGGTGCTTGCACCGCTTCATGCTTTTGTTCCTTCCTTTTCCACTGCTGGTGGCGAGGAGGGTTCTTTGGTGCATTATTATTACCATGATTGGGATTTCTTCCCCGACCACGGCCATGACCACGACTGGGGCCACGACCTTTTCCACGTTTAGCTTGGTGGAAGTTTGTCTCATTCACTTCAGGGAATGGACAAGAACCAGTAGGTCGACTTTCATGGTTTTTCATTAATAGCCCATTATGTTGCTCGGCTATAAGAAGATGTGAGATAAGTTCAGAATACCTTTTAAATCCCATCTCTCGATATTGCTGCTGCAGGAGCATATTCGAGGCATGAAAAGTGGTGAAAGTTTTCTCCAACATATCATAATCAGTAATATTATCACCACATAATTTTAATTGGGAAATAATTCTGAACATAGCAGAATTATACTCACTAATAGATTTAAAATCTTGTAGCCTTAGATGAGTCCAATCATAACGTGCATGTGGAAGAACGACCATCTTCAAGTGGTCATATCTATCTTACAAATTATTCCACAGTATGACCAGATCTTTAACAGTAAGATATTCCATTTTCAGACCCTCATCAAGGTGATGGCGTAGGAATATCATTGCTTTGGCACGGTCTTGGTTTGATGCCTGATTTTTATCCTTGATGGTGTCTACCAGACCCATCGCATCAAGATGAATTTCAGCATCAAGCACCCAAGACATGTAGCTTTTGCCTGATATATCCAGGGCTACAAATTCAAGTTTAGAAAGATTTGACATTATATAGAAAAAAAAAGTTCGTACCTCAGATACTTTCAAAGTATTTGCTCGAGATGGCAAAGTCTCGTGCTGATAATGTGTTATAAAATAAATATTGTAAAGTAAAGACAAGTATAAAGAGAGACTGATATATTATTCGAATTCAAACTAATGTACATAATGAACTGAAATCTCTTCTATTTATAGAAGAAATGAAGCTGCTACTGCAAGCTGCTGTGTAAGCTGCTACAATACCAGATATGGATAATTTTCTACTGAGAGTAATGTTTATCCATAATGGAGTACTGAATGGATAAGTTCATTGTACCTAGTATAGATAATCTTCTACTAGGGGTAATGATTATCCATAACGGAGTACTGAAAGGATAAGCTTATTATACCCTATATGGATAATCTTCTATCGGGAATAATGTTTATCCATAACCGGATACTGAAAGGATAAGCTTATTATACCCGGTATGGATAATCTTCTACCGGGGGTAATGTTTATCCATAACAAGATACTGAAAGGATAAGCTCATTATATCCGGTATGGATAATCTTCTACCGGGAATAATATTTATCCATAACCGGGTACCGAAGTGATAAGCTTCTTCAGGAAGCTTATTTCCAATAGAGCACTAAATAGATAAACATATTTATGGCGGAGTCCCATATGGATAAGCTTCTTCAGGAAGCTTATTTACAACGGAGTACTAAATGAACATCCATAATATAATATATTTATAACAATTACAAGTATATTACTTCTAATTTTAAGATATTCTTAGTTATTTTTCAAATTTTAATTAATATTTCTCAAATAACATATTAATTTCTTTTCATATAAAACATACATTAATTAAATATAATTAAACACATTATACATGATTATCAGTAAGAATTATTTTGCTAATTCTAATAAAGTATACATGACTAAGTTATTTTAATAATGGTAGAATTTAATCAAGAACGGTATTGATTTTCAATACTAACAGTCTCAAACTATTTCATTTTATATGTACTATAATTGAATTTTATCTATTAAATACATGTGAAAAAATGGCATACATAAGATAAAAAGTTAATAAAACTTAGTTACATTTTTATTAATGTCACATAAGTTTTCTCTGCCTAGAAATTAAACTTAAATACTTATCAATCACTTAGTTATATTTAGTATATTTTCTGATGATATTAGCTTAAATATGTCAAATATAGTCATATCTTAGTTTTATCATTTCCTTTATACCAACCATATTAAATTTTTAATTCTTAAAATAAATTGTTTGATAATTACTTTGTTATTGGATTTACTAAAAAAGGTAATAACTGACTGTGTTATGCTTAATGGGTTGTAATGTCCAACCAAACATATATACATCATTAAGTTTTATATAGGATCAATAATTTTATATTTACCTACACATAAACCGGCGAAATATCATAGATAAAATCGATTCCTATGGATTTTTTTCACAGATCAAGTTTTTGTAACTTTTAGAAAAACATATGTTTTAACTTAAAAAGTAACTACTTCATAAAAATTCATAATATTTTTTAAAAGTATTTCAATAAATTCAAACTTAAATATATAGTTATAAATTCTCAAGTATTATATATCCAATTAAAACATCAAGAATAAAATTTCTATCTAAATCCTAAGAATAAATCCCCATTCAAAACCGTAGCATGAAACAATCAAGTAAATTTTCAAGAAATAAGTTTTTTTTTATTTTCCTTATTTGTTTACCTGCGAATTTTCTTACAGAATTGTGCTTGCCGATTTGTTTTCCCGGGTAATTTTCCATCTAATAATTTGGCGCATAATGACGCCAAAGTTACCTACAGAATTTCCTAGGAAAATAATTTTTGCAAGTAAAATATTTTAAATTTAGGGATTTTATTATTTCGCATAAAAATACGCAGGAATTATCTGCGAATAAAATCCCCATGTAAATAGCACTTTTCTTGTTAGGAAAGGAGTGGTTATCCAATTGCTTTTGAAGAGCAGTATAATTAAGTAATTAAAATATTATGTAGTGTGCTCTCTCCTACTACATAACATATTAGACGAAATGATCACACAATTCGATTAATATACGAGCAGGCAAGAGTTCTTGAGTTTAAATTTCACGATCATCCAAAAAGTTAAAAGAAAAAATCAATTATGTGTATGGCCCATAAATAAAGTATCATTTATATACGTAAGAAATAAGAATACATGTTAACAACATAATCGGAACGGAAAAGGTCCAAATACCCCCTAAACTTTACGATAAGGTCTATATATAACCCTTGTTAAAAGTTTGGCCCATATCCAATCTTGCTGTTACACTATTGGCCCGGATACCCCCTGGACTTTAAACGGAGCCAAATATCCCCTGGACTTTACGATAAGGTTTATATATAACCCTCGTTTTTTTAACAAAATAATTTTTTTTTATAAAAACTGAAAATATTTTGTTGAAAATAATTTCTTCAATTCTTAAAAAACGAAAATATTTTGTTACAAAATGATTTTTTTCTATTTTTACAAATTTGTTTTTCCAGTTTTTACAAAAAAAAAATCTTTAAAAAAACTGAAAAATGAAGAAAAAAATATTTTTCAAAAGCGAAAATAATTTGTTGAAAATATTTTATTCAGTTTTTAAAAAACAAAAATATTTTTTTAAAAACTGAAAATGTTCTAATTCCTCTGTTTTTACATTTTATTTTTTAATTTTTACAGAAAAAATATTTTGTTAAAAAAACGATTTTTGCAATTTTTTTAAAGTTTCACAAAAAGAATTTTTTTTTCTTTTGGAAATGTTCTAATTTCTTTTTGTAAAACTTTAAAAAAATTGCAAAAATCTTTTTTTAACAAAATATTTTTTTTGTAAAAACTAGAAAAAATATAAAAACAGAGGAATTAGAACATTTTCAGTTTTTAAAAAAATATTTTCATTTTTTAAAAATTGAATAAAATATTTTCAACAAATTATTTTCACTTTTGAAAAATATTTTTTTTCTTCATTCTTTACTTTTTTTAAAGATATTTTTTGTAAAAACTATTTTTTTTTTTGTAAAAACAGGGGAAAAAATTCATTTTTTAACAAAATATTTGCGTTTTTTAAGAACTGAAGAAATTATTTTTTAGTTTTTACAAATATATTTTTACAAAAAAATATTTTATTAAAAAAATAAAGGTATTATATAGACCTTATCGTAAAGTCCATGGAAGTATCCGGGCCAATAGTATAACGGCAAGGTTGAATATGGGCCAAACTTTTAACGAGGGTTATATATAGACCTTATCGTAAAGTTCAGGGGGTATTTGGAACTTTTCCGTAATAGGAATAACTAATTAGAATTATGGCCACTTACAACTCACTAGCATCAAATTGCTTCCTCTGATTTTGCGAATCTCCTTTTTGAATATTCTACATTCAAACGTGTCTAAGCACTAGCTAGCAAAATGATAGATTTATTTTAGTGTCTCTTATTATATTAAGTATTGTGTTCTACCAACTTCCTTGCCTAGCCGTGTGCATATGCTTAATGGGGTCTTAGAATTGCTACCCTTTATATGTCCCCTCCCTTGGGAATATTAGCGGTGACATCTTATAATATTATTTAAAGAAAACGTTAATGATTTGACTACAAACCATTTATTAAGAGTACCATTTGTAAAGAGACAGAGAGAGAAAACTATTTTTATAGTTGATCTAGCATAGTGTTCAGTGATAGCTAACAGTGCCCGATCGATCAAATTGGCTTTTCGAATCACTCATGAGCTTCCTTTTCTTTAATTATTATATTTGTTTTGAACTAATATGAAGGTGACATATCTACAAATTTCAATCAATAGTTCGTAAAGTACCACCATGTTCACTCAGTCACGAGTCCAAAAATTTAAGATCATACGTGTTTCTTTCTTTTTTAGATATACAATTTTTATCAATTGCATACCATAAATGTAGAACTTAAAGTTAATGAGGAAACTATAATTAGTATTACTGCTATAAAAAAAAATCAGTTACAAATCATAAAAATACTTGACAATTTTTTACATTTGAAAACTATATAAATAATTTTGTCATTGACACTCTACCTAGTAAACCAAACAATTATTTAAAATTCACCACCAATGTTGTTAAAAAATTCATTTGTGGTGTGGTTCTGGAAATTGTTTCGAGTCATCAAGAAGGCTAATTTGGAGTCTTTTTGGAAGCTGATTTTTCTTCTTTTTGCATCAATAAATTAAATGAAGTAAGGGGAAAAAAAACTCCAAAACAAAAAAGAGCAAAAAAGTCGATAGTACCAAAGAGGAAAAAAATATAGAATTGAGACAAATAAATCACTAATGCAGAGCAATTGACTAGAAAGGAAGACCTAGAAATAGTTGGGTAGGAGGAGGTGGGGGAATAACATTCCACAGATAAAATTAAAAAACAAAAAAACCAAAAAAAACTGCTGCTTAATCATTTGTTTTTTATGTCACGACCATAATTTTTCTCCTTGAGGTATCGTGATAGCACTTAGTTTCGAAGATTAGGTAAGCCTAACATATAGTGATAATTAGCAGGAATAATAACTTCAATATCAAATCAAACAATTAAACTATCATAAATAAATCCAGATAGTACAACTGTCAAATAACTCCCAAAACCCAAAGGAACTTAGTCATAAGCTCCACAGAGAATACACTCATAATCTCTAAATACAACTCTGTTTGGAATAAAGATAAGTTGTAACGACCCGACCGGTCGCTTTGTGCCCTAGCGCGTCGTCCAGCAGTCTGAGGCCATGAGCAGCTTCATTTCAGGTATTGTGACTTGTTCGCATGGTCGGAATTTAATTCAGGAAGGTCGGAGTTAAATTTAAATGAAAATTCTCATTTGAGAAACTTAAAGTTGAAAGAATGAACTAGGATTGGAATTTTGAGTAAATAACCTCGGAATCAGGATCTGAAGGTTTCAGCATGTATGATGATTTCGGACTTGGGCGTATGCCCGGATTGGGTTTTGGATAACCCGGGAGCGTTTTGGCACCTATTGTGGAAGTTAGCATTTTGGAGGAATTTCTTAAGTTTGGCTTGGAATGCATTTTAGCGTTATCGATGTTCGTTTGGTATTCCGAGACGGGGAGTAGCTCCGTATGGTGATTCTGGAGTTGGGAGCACGATCGAAAGTGAATTCAGGGGTCCGTAGGTCATTTTGAAGCCATTTGGCTAAAGATAGAAATTTGAAGGTTTTTGATGAGTTTGACCAGAGGTTGACTTTTTGATATCAGGGTCGGAATCCAATTCCGAAAGTTGGAGTAGGTTCGCAATGTCAAATGTGACTTGTGTGCAAAATTTGAAGTCAATCGGACGTATTTGATAGGTTTAAACATCGGAAATAGAAGTTAGAAAGTTCAAAGTTCATAAAGCTTGGATTAGAGATCGATTGATGATTTTAGTATTGTTTGATGTGATTTGAGGCCTCGAGCAGGTTCGTAATGTGTTTTGGGATTAGTTGGCATGATTGGTTGGGGTCCTGGGGGGCTCGGGTGGATTCCGGGTGGTTAACAGATCGAACTTGGAATTTAAGAAGAACTGAAGCAGCTGGTATCAGGTATTTCCGCTTCTGCGAAAATGGGACCGCAGAATCGGCCCCGCAGAAGCGAGGAAGAAGCAGCAGAAGCGGACGAGGGCGAGGGCAGCCAGGACCGCAGAAGTGGCCCTTGACCCGCTGATGCGGAACCGCAGAAGCGGAAAGGCTAGAGTGGATGGGAGCCGCAGAAGCAAGACTGCGGAAGCGGACAGAGTTCCGCTGAAGCAAAAATGCTGGGCAATAGGCTTGATTTAAAATCGTGATTTGGGGGTTCATTTCTCACATTTTCATGGCTGTGGCGATTTTGGGAGGATTGAAGAGAGGTTCTTCATCAATAATGTTAAGGTAAGTTATTTCTACCTATTACGAGTTAAATACATTAATTATGTATGGATTTTAGTATGAAAATGGGTAGAAAATTGAGGGTTAGAGAAAGACATAGAAATATTGTATTCTTGGAATTTAGCCCCAATTTTTAGTATGAAATTAAGAGAAAATTATATACTTGAGTTCCTAAGGTCATGGGTAACCTTTATCTTCGAGAAATTTCGGAATCCGGGCACGTGGGCCCGAGGGCATTTTTGTCAACTTTTCGTTCGGGGTTAGGAATTGTTATAAATTGGATTGTAATGAGTACCTTAGCATATATTAATGAATTTGTATCGCCATTGTCTAGTTTTGGAGCTTTGGGCGTCGGTTCGAGCCTTCGGAAGAATGTAGAATGCCGATTATGGATCTTCAGAGCGAGGTGAGTCTCCTTTCTAATCTTGTGAGGGGGAATTTACCCCATAGGTGAAGTGAATGATTATGTGCTCCTATTTGTGGGGGCTACGTACGCACGAGGTGACGAGAGTCCGTGCGTAGCTTCTATTATGCTATTGTCCCGGTAGTTAGGACCCATCAGCATGTTATACTTGAATTAATTATGAATCCACCGATGACTTGGATTATTTAAATCAACCTTGATTAGTAAACGAATTTAAAAAGAGATTAAACATCATTTCCTGAATTTGTTAAACAGAGAATTGGCTTATTTGGATAATTATTCCTCAATAAAATTCTAATTGGCTATTTGAGCATGTATCTTACGTGTACCTGCGTCGCATGGATGATTCGCGAGCAGGGTGATTGATCGCATTAAACTAATAAATGAAATTCTAAAAAGACTTAAGCTTCGTTTTCTCAAAGTTATTAAAGAGAAATGGCCTTTCTTGGATAATTGCTCCATGTTGACTTCTTGACTGATTGTCTGTCTGTGTGTGTTTATTTTGGAACGGGCCGAATACCTCGGCAGATTAATAGATGCATCTATGGGCGCGCCGTCGACCCTCAGCAAGTGCACATTTATTTCTGTTGGATCGGGTCGTCGCCTCGGTATAATTTGCGTATGCTTGTATTGCTGTCTGGACTTATTTAAGTTGTCACTGCCTCACCCTGGCTCGAGATTTATTTGTTAATAATAAAGAGAACCTATGGAAAATTCCTATGAAAGAATTATGTGTTTACTTATTTCCTCTATTTGGATTAAAATCATGTTTATAAAATAAATCCACTGTTTAATATATTTATTAAGGATGAATAATTATTGAGCCATTAGAGAGTGTCAAAGTTGACCATCTCGTCTCTACCCCTTCGGGATTAGGCGGGATACTCAGTGGGTACACGTTGTTTTTTTACTCATACTACACTTGCTGTGCATTTTGTTGCACAGGTATATGTGACTCCAGTGGCTTACTAGGCATAACAGCACAAATGATTCTGGGACTAGGTGAGCTGCATCATTCGAGACGGCCGCAGCTAGAGTAGTCCCTTCCTTTGTACTGTATTTACTTTTCGTCCATTGTATCCCGGGCGGATGTTGTATTTTATTTCTCTTATCAGTAGATGCTCATGCACTTGTGACACTGAGTTCTGGGATTGTTTGGAGTATTGTATTAATTGCTTAACCTTGAAATTTGATTTGAAAATATATTCTTTAAAATTTCTAAATAATGAAGGAAAAATCCTGTATTTCAAAAGTGTTAAAACGAGATTAACTTAAAGTATTTGAGTTGGCTGGCCTGACAGAGGTGTCCGGTGCCACAACGACCCTTGGTGGATTTTGGGTCATGACAACATGGTGTCAGAGCACTAGGTTCCCGCCAGTCTCACGAGTCATGATCAAGTCTAGTAGAGTCTTGCGGATCGGTACGGAGACGTCTGTACTTATCCTCGAGAGGCTACAGGGCTGTTAGGAGTACTTCCCTTCTTGATTTCCTTATCGTGCGGTTCTATTCCTTTGAGGCTTATGACTTGATTCCTTCCTACTCAATCTTACGCACGCGAGCGCTTGCTAGAAATCGAGAATTTGAAGAATTGAAATGGCACTACAAATGTGGTGCGGGATGATTTCCCGGGATAGTTGATTGGACTATTATAGTCGCATTTTGGAGGGATATTCTATTGTTTCAGCTCAGTAACAGAACTTCTGAGAGCCTTAAGGCTAGGCACAGGTTGCCATGATGCTTATGAGCGATTATTTCGCAGTGTTATTGTAATGGTAGGGTGTTGCCCATGTGTCGGGGCAGTGAGTGAATTGAAGAGAGGTTTACTCAGTGTGTAACCAAGGGGTTCAATATCTTATTCCCGGCAGGGGGAAGGTCAATCGAACTAAGGATGACAGGTGTGGGCTGGTGGAAGTAATGAGACTTGGTATTTGCAAGCATGGTTGAGCTTTCTTTTATGAGAAGGTGTCGTGGTCCTGATTGAACGTACTAAGTTGTTGGTGTTATAATCTGCTATAATTCGCCTTTATGGCAGGATATTGTGAAATAATATTGGAGGTACAACTGTTAGATATCGCATAATGCCGTGGTTTAAGATCGAATCAAAATTTCTAATGTTGACAGCTCGATAAATATGACCTTTGGAAAGGTTTAAAGTTAGCAGCAATGGTGGATTCAAGTGCCACGAAGATAGATTTCATTTAAGGCAACAATTGAGCAGCAAAGTATAAGGAAGGACATGTGAGAAGTGTTAGACGGTATTTAAAACTTCTAGAAGGCCAAGTATGAGGAGCAAGGTTGAGTGGTTAATTAAAGAGATGAGTTCCGCCATAGTAGGAGAGTGGCGAGGGTTGCATGTGGGCTTGGTAGTAGGAAGACTACACGCCTAAGGAGAGTTTGGATCGAATTGGGGATTTTAATGATTGGTGATCGAAGTCTGCGGGTGTGACTTGAAGTATGGGCTATTAAGCGGCAGAAGATTGATATGGCGGAAAGGAGCTGCCTGCAATGGAGGAGGGTGCAGCATAACCCTGAATTGGAAGGATGTTGCCGCACATGTAATTGATATCCGTGAAGGGCGAATGGACTTGTGCAGCTGGAAGGTGAGCTCAGACTCAGGATGGGCTATTGGTGTCATAGTGAATGTACCCCGTGCAGCAGCGTAGGAAGATGTCGGGAGGTGATTCCCCTAGGTGGGTTTTTCTCTGTGAGTAGGTTAGCGGTCGCGTGGTTGGCGAAGCTTCTGCAAGGAATTCTATCGGTGATGCAGCGAAGAGATCGGTCGTGCGAATGTGGTTGATGATTCAAAGTTCAAAAGGGGGGTTTTTACAGGAAGATTCCGAGAATTTGTAGCGGATGCTTGCATAAGGTTTTGTCAATAAGAGATTAAGAATCCGGGCGAACTCAAGAATGGTGAAATGATGGCTTCAAGCTAAGTGGGAGAGTCCCACCGCTTATGATTGGGCTGTATAATTAACTACTTGCGTGATTTCTGGTTATTAGCATATTGATGGATTAATTCAGCTACGAGAAAGGACCATAAGTAGTAAATTAAGGGGAGGAATTATTAAGGATGTGCTATGGTTAGCCTTATGGGCTCATGTTCGAACTTGGGAAAAGATTCAAGATTTATGCCTTGTATAGAAACGGATTAAAAAGGGGAGTGGTTCTGCCAGGTGCTTCGTTGAAAGGGTATTAATGTGCTAGAAGATTTATGGAGTTGATTATATTTGGGACCAAGTCGGAGCGGGTGGCTCTCAGTAAGGTCCTAGTGAATTCAAGAGGTAAAGTGTGGTGTCTAATGATGTCGAGCTTGTAGGTACAATTAAGAATCAAGCTTTGTAGCAGTTTACGAGAAAAGGCACAGAATGTTCCGGGATGTTTGACTGGCGGTGTAGCATTTGGGTGTTATGAAATAGTTCGTGGGAATTGAGATAGCCTGGTCCCGTGATTCAAGGACACTCGGGGTGAGTGTAGATGGAGTATATTATGTGTCGAACTGAGTTAGTCTTATTTTTAAGGCAAGCAAGGAGGAATTGGAAGAAAGTAAAGTGATTAGCCATAGTTGAATTGGCATAATGGGGCCAGTGATCAGTTCGGTCCGCGAGATCAAGTTATGGGTATGATTTGTGGAGGTATGTGTGAGGCCTGTCGGCCGCCGTGATTGATGATTTATCAGGGGCATTCTTCTGTTATGGCTTGTTAAGTGAAAGCGAATTCCGGAAGGGCTGTGGTGGCTTGGACCACTACTTGCAGATTTGCATATTCTACGGTTATGGGAAATTACCGGTGTATGCTATGATTCTCCTGAAATGAGTTAAGTGCAAGGTTCTTATATGATGAAATGTGAAAATATTAATGAATTCGGAGTTATGATGAAAATCGTGTTCTATCGTATGTTGGCACGTTGGGTGCAGTGAGTAGTATGGAAATACGAAGTGAGGATCAAGGTTGCAGTTCAGTGTTGACAAGGATGTCACGGGCTCGGATGAGCAAGGAAAGGGTTGAATGATTAGAGTAAATTGGACTTATCCTTAGCGTCACCTGAGATCGATGTGTTGTGGAAGGGGTTTTGCATCTTGGTTAAGGATTCTGGATCACTTTTCAGCGTTAGTGCATCCGATGGTTTAGATGTGCGAACCCGTTATTTATTTCGGAAGATTGTGGGAGCGTGTCCTACGGTAAGATCGTATGTGTGGCATGTAGTCACTTGATTGTCTAAGGATTTAAACCAAGTATGAGGATTGTGGTAATAGCATTAATTTGAGAATTTATGCCTGGAAGGCACCTTGTATATTGGGTTATGAACTGAGGAGGTTGCTCCGGGTATGATTGTTATTCTTACGTGATATGAGGCAAAAAAGGAGTCACTACAGACCTTTGAAAGGTCATTGGCCAAGTTGGTGCAACCAGAAATTGGCTTGAGATTGGTGGATTGATTTATTTGTGAACAAGGCTTTATATCAGGCCAGTTGTGTTGATTTCAGCGAGCGTTCCCTATGGAGGAACAGTCGAGGTGTTATTTTGCCATCAGCTATTCCAGGTAATGATGTATTGCGCCGTATGAGTTGTGAGACGGCTTAGTAAATTCTTATGTGTTGAGGTTTCGCGTGGCGATGATGTTATGTGAGAAGAATGGCTCTTAAGATTCAGATCTTGTATCGCACCTCAGTTGTGCTTGAGTTTTGTAGCCTACCGCGCTATATGTCCCCTCAGGGATGGCATTATGTACTTAGTGTGCTTATGGCCTAGATTCGATATTTTATCGCAATGAGCAAATTAGCTCGATGTGTATCTCCTTATATGAGTTCTACGTGTGGATCGGGTGGCACGCTGCCATGGTTATATTGTGAGGATCGGGTGGCACGCCGCCATGGTTATATTGTGAGGATCGGATGGCCCGCCGCCATGGTTATGTTGTGTGGATCGGGTTGCACGCCGCAACAGTGTGATGATGAGTGTAGTTTTCTATATGCTAATTTTGTATGTCCTGTTTCCTATTTTCTAAGGAATGTTTGTAGTAGTGAAGGAGTTAGGTAATTCCTTCCAGAGTTTGATTTCCTGTTGGTGTTGTGTTCGGATTGGTGGCCTATTGGCACATTGTGGCGTCATATGAGACTTGTGATCGCATTCGGAGTGGCTTATTACCGAGCAGTTCGTACTGGGTAAGATGAGATTGTGGGATTTAGGATTAGTGCAATCTGATCATATGTAGTATATTAAGGAGTGAAGATCATTATTTGATTCAAAATGTGGTAATGTTTCTTGTCAGAAGTATAGACTCGATGGTTGGTTGACTCGGCAGTTGATTATGAATTTCGGCATCTCATCCATCGTGGCGATATTGTAATAGTTAGAGTAAGACCTATATAGGTCATGAGGTGCAATGGGAGCATCAGATTCGTGGAATTTCGATTAATTCAAACAGAAATGTTATTGTGGTCCTATGAGTAAAGTGATGCAAAGTGTGAATTCAGCAGAGTTATGCAATCATGTTTGAGTACATCGTATAGTGATTGATACGGTGATCGTATGATTGGAAACAGGCCTGACATAGAATTTCGGATGTTGGAATTGGGCTCTAAGGCTTATTTGCTTGGATAAAGGGAATATCTTCAGAATTTATCGAGCATATGTGCTCAGCCAAGTTGTGGTAGCACGGGGAGGTGCATAAGAAGTTAAACATCAATTTCAGGCTACTTCAGTATAGTTCTCAGCACGTTTGAGGACGGACGTATGTTTACGTGGGAGAGAATGTAACGACCCGACCGGTCGTTTTGAGCCCTAGCGCGTCGTCCAGCAGTCTGAGGCCATGAGCAGCTTCATTTCAGATATTGTGACTTGTTCGCATGGTCGGAATTTAAATTCGGGAAGGTCAGAGTTAAATTTAAATGAAAATTCTCATTTGAGAAGCTTAAAGTTGAAAGAATGAACTAGGATTGGAATTTTGAGTAAACGACCTCGGAATTAGGATCTGAAGGTTCCAGCAGGTTCGTATGATGACTTCGGACTTGGGAGTATGCCCGGATTGGGTTTTGGATAACCCGGGAGCATTTTGGCGCATATTGTGGAAGTTAGCATTTTGAAGGAATTTCTTAAGTTTGGCTTGGAGTGCATTTTAGCGTTTTCAATGTCCCTTTGGGATTCCGGGACTGGGAGTAGCTCCGTATGGTGATTCTGGAGTTGGAAGCGCGATCGAAAGTGAATTCAGGGGTCTGTAGGTCATTTTGAAGCCATTTGGCTAAAGATAGAAATTTGAAGGTTTTTTAGGAGTTTGACCAGAGGTTGATTTTTTGATATCGAGGTCGGAATCCAATTCCGGAAGTTGGAGTAGCTCCGCAATGTCAAATGTGACTTGTGTGAAAAATTTGAAGTCAATCGGACGTGATTTAATAGGTTTAAACATCGGAAATAGAAGTTGGAAAGTTCAAAGTTCATAAAGCTTGGATTGGAGGTCGATTGATGATTTTAGTGTTGCTTGATGTGATTTGAGGCCTCGAGCAGGTCCGTAATGTGTTTTGGGATTTGTTGGCATGATTGGTTGGGGTCCTGGGGGCTTCGGGTAGATTACGGGTGGTTAACAGATCGAACTTAGAATTTAAGAAGAACTGAAGCAGATGGTATCTAGTATTTCCGCTTCTGCGGAAATGGGACCGCAGAAGCGGCCCCGCAGAAGCGGACGAGGGCGAGGGCGAGGGCAGCCAGGACCGTAGAAGCGGCCCTTGATCCGCTGATGCGGAACCGCAGAAGCGGTTGGCTGACCGTAGAAGCGAAAAGCTTGGAGTGGATGGGAGCCGCAGAAGCGGCGAGCGGTCCGCATAAGCGGGACCGCGGAAGCGGACAGAGCTCCGCTGAAGCGAAAATGCTGGGCAGTAGGCTTGATTTAAAATCGTGATTTGGGGGTTCATTTATCTCATTTTCATGGCTGTGGCGATTTTGGGAGGATTCAAGAAAGGTTCTTCATCAACAATGTTAAGGTAAGTTATTTCTACCTATTACGAGTTAAATACATTAATTATGTATGGATTTTAGTATGAAAAATTGGTAGAAAATTGAGGGTTAGAAGAAGACCTAGAAATATTATGTTCTTGGAATTTAGCCACGATTTTGAGTATGAAATTAAGAGAAAATTGTATACTTGAGCTCCTAAGGTCATGGGTAACCTTTATCTTCGAGAAATTTCGGAATCCGGGCACGTGGGCCCGAGGGCATTTTTGTCAACTTCGTTCGTGGTTAGGAATTGTTATAAATTGGATTGTAATGAGTACCTTAGCATATATTAATGGATTTGTATCGCATTGTCTAGTTTTGGAGCTTTGGGCGTCGGTTCGAGCCTTCGGAAGAATGTAGAATGCCGATTATGGATCTTCGGAGCGAGGTGAGTCTCCTTTCTAATCTTGTGAGGGGGAATTTACCCCATAGGTGAAGTGAATGATTATGTGCTCCTATTTGTGGGGGCTACGTATGCACGAGGTGACGAGAGTCCGTGCGTAGCTACTATTATGCTATTGTCCGGGTAGTTAGGACCCATGAGCATGTTATACTTGAATTAATTATAAATCCACCGATGACTTGGATTGTTTAAATCACCCTTGATTAGTAAATGAATTTAAAAAGAGATTAAACATCATTTCCTGAATTTGTTAAACAGAGAATTGGCTTATTTGGATAATTATTCCTCGATAAAATTCTAATTGGCTATTAGAGCATGCATCTTACTTGTACCTGCGTCGCATGGATGATTCGCGAGCAGGGTGATTGATCGCATTAAACTAATATATGAAATTCTAAAAAGACTTAAGCTTCGTTTTCTCAAAGTTATTAAAGAGAATTGGTCTTTCTTGGATAATTGCTCCATGTTGACTTCTTGACTGACTGTCTCTGTGTGTGTGTTTATTTTGGAACGGGACGAACGCCTCGGCAGATTAATAGATGCATCTATGGGCGCGCCGTCGACCCTCGGCAAGTGCACATTTATTTCTGTTGGATCGGGTCGTCGCCTCGTTATGATTTGCGTATGCTTGTATTGCTGCCTGGACTTATTTAAGTTGTCACTGTCTCACCCTAGCTCGAGATTTATTTGTTAATAATAAAGAGAACCTACGAAAAATTCCTATGAAAAAATTATGTGTTTACTTGTTTCCTCTATTTGGATTAAAATTATATTATAAAATAAATCCACTGTTTAATATATTTATTAAGGATGAATAATTATTGGGCCACTAGAGAGTGTCAAAGTTGACCATCTCGTCTCTACCCCTTCGGGATTAGGCGGGATACTCATTGGGTACACGTTGTTTTAAGTACTCATACTACACTTGCTGTGCATTTTGTTGCACAGGTATATGTGACTCCAGTGGCTTACTAGGAATAGCAGCACGGATAATTCTGGGACTAGGTGAGCTGCATCATTCGAGATGGCCGCAGCTAGAGTAGTCCCTTCCTTTGTACTGTATTTACTTTCCGTCCACTGTATCCCGAGCGGATGTTGTATTTTATTTCTCTTATCAGTAGATGCTCATGCACTTGTGACACTGGGTTCTGGGATGGTTTGGAATATTGTATTAATTGCTTAACCTTTAAATTTGATTTGAAAATATATTCTTTAAAATTTCTAAATAATGAAGGAAAAATTCTGTATTTCAAAAGTGTTAAAACGAGACTAACTTAAAGTATTTGAGTTGGCTGGACTGACAGAGGTATCCGGCGCTACCACGATCCTTGGTGGATTTTGGATCGTGACATAAGTAGTATTAAAGCAACAGAAGAAGGTGATTCCGAGGCTTGCGAGCCTCTAGCAGGTATAACTTAAAGTCTCCAGGATAACTGGTCAATCACTGACTTTTGGAACGAGTAGATGTACCTGGATCTGCATAAAAATATGCAAAAGCATAACATGAGTACACCACAATGGTACCCAGAAAGCATCAAGCCTAACCTCGGTAGAGTAGTGATGAGGCCAGATCAGAACACCTACTAGACAAAAAAAAGCCTAAACAGAATATGATATATAATATTATAATGGAAATCAAAGAATTAAATTGCTAAGAGTCTCTCAAATACCACATATAAGCCCGTACACATTCGTCATCTCGTGTACACGTCTTCTACATAATTCAAATAGTACAATCAACCCAAATCCTAAGGGGTAGTTCTTCCACACAAAGTTAGGCAAGATACTTACCTTGACTAGACCAAATCAACACTCAAAAATAGCCTTCAATCAAGGTCCACCTCCGTACGGCTCAAATCTAACAAAAAATGACTTAATAACATTAACAAATGCAAGAGAAACCAATTACGATTAATAAAGCTATGGTCTTTACACAATTCTCCAAAAGCCAACAAAAGTCAACATCGGACTTGCCCGGTCAAAAATCCGAGTCCAAGGGTAGATCTTTAGTATCCATAACCCCCACGAGTCTATTTATGTATTTTATTTTCAAATCCGAGTCCAATTTGACTCTCAAATCCTAAATTTTATTTTTCAAAACTTAGACAAAAATCTCCAAATTCTCTCTTTGAGTCTCATAAATTTGAAGTTAGATCTCATACATAATCATGAAATATAGTTAAAAATTTATTAAAACTACTTACCCAATAATTATAGGTGAAAATCTCCTCTCCAAATTGCCTCATGTCGAGTCTAGGGTTCTGAAAAGAGAAAAATGGGATAAAATCCCGACTTTCCAGCCCTTTGTTCTGTTATAGATTTCGCAATTGCGAAACCTCGCAATTGCAAAGAAAGCCTCGCAATTGCGGTTACTGACAACCTAAGCAGGAAGTCGCAAATGCGACATTGGCTTCACATTTGCGAAGCCTGTTCCTATCGCAAATGAGACATAATTATTACAAATGCGAGTCAAATCTGCCCATGTACTACTTCACAATTGCAATCCAGACATCGCAGATGCGACACCTAAGGCCCCCTGCTAAGATCGCAATTGTGATGTTGGTGTTCGCAATTGCGACACTTGAGGTGTTCCCACATCAGCAACCTGTAATTGGGTCCAAACCTTTTCGAAATATGTCCAAAACTCACTTGAGCTCTCGGGGCTTCAAACCAAATATCCGCACAAGTCTAAAAATATCCATACGAACTCGCTCGCGTAATCAAATTGTAAAAATAATATCTAGAACTATGAATCGGACACCAAAATGCATAGATTTTAAAAGAAAACTCAAGAATCTCTAGAATTGCAACCAAGCGTCAGAATCCTATCAAACGAACTCTAAATGACACTAAATTTTACAAGCAAGTTACAAATAGCACAACAGGCCTATAGTAAGTCCCAAAAACAAATTCTGAATCTGATAGCAAAAAATTCAACCTACGGTCAAACTAGGGAAAACTTCTAAATCTCAAGTTGCAAACTTTGGCAAAACAAGCCAAATCAACCTAGGGACCTCCGAATTTAATTCTGGACATACACCCAAGTTCAAAATCATGATACGAATCTATCGGAGCTATCAAAATTACCATTTTGGGATTATTTTCACAAAAGTCAAACTTTGATCAATATTTCCAACTTAGGCTTCTAAAGCAAGAAACAGAGGGTCAAAATCAACCCAAAACCTTCCCGGAACAAAATTTGTGCGTCATAAATCTCGAAGGGTCTGAAGAACAAACTCTCTTAAAAACATCTCTGAAAACTGAATCTAAGTGAGTAGGGTTGCATTAACTGGCCTAATCATAACTATTTTAACTATATCATACTTTCTTTTACTCAGTGTATTATTCATGTCATGCCTTCATTTTTACTTGTCTTTATTTATTAAATACATGTCCTTATAGCTACATGCCTTCATTTTCTACATGTTTCATGCATCCATGCTTTTACTTGTTGTCAGTTTTTACTTGTTCTATGCCTTTAATTGTCTACTTGCCGTCACTTGCTTCTATTTGACTTCGGTTTGTCATATTGGTTTGTATTAGAGTATTTACTTATTTTGGTTCATTTTTCGTATGTTGTGATCGGGTCGCACGCAGTAATAATGTTAATGTGATATTTGAAATCGGGTTGCACGCTGCAAAGGATATCGCCACCTATTGGTTCAGTTTACGCATTGTATTGTGAATTTGGGCATAGATGATTTTTAAGGGCCCTCTGTTATTTTTTTTTCTGTTTTGGTTTTCATGCTAATCATTGTTTCTCTATTCGGTTATTAGTTTTAATTATATGTTTATACTTGTTGTTTCTCTATAGTGATTTTCATGAAATATATGTTTACTTATATTTCATGCTAATCGTTGTTTCTCTATACTCGTACATGTTTATAGTGACTGCCTTATTATAGGCTTGTCACTACTCCGTCGAGGATAGGCTTGCCACATATGGAGTGCATGAGATCAGTTGTACTCATACTGCACTTTTGCATTTCTTATTCAGATTCTGGTATTAGTCCTAATGGCGTTTAGTGGTGGCTTGCTCAGACTGTCATTATCCGGAGACTTGAGGTAGGCTACACGGCATTGGCAAACCCTGAAATCCCCTTCTTATCTCTATTACTGTTCATTTTTTCAAACAATTGTATTTTTATTCTGACATTGTTTGTAGTACTCTTAACAGTTCATGTACTTGTGACACTAGTTTCTGGGTGTAGACCAGACTGCATTATTTTAGATTTTTTTTCAACTTATATTCTTAATCCTTTGCTTTTAAATTGTTAAAAATAATTATGTGATTTACTAGAGTTGGCTTGCCTAGCAAGCGGATGTCAGTCCCGTGGTTGGGATTTTGAGTTGTGATAATTGTATGGCCGTACAATATTTAATGATTCCTCAGAGGACTTTATGGCATCCATCTGCTAATGTCCAAATCATCTTTTCTAATGATTGCATATGTTTCTGTAGTCTCATATTTAATAATACCCGATAACTTTCTTCTGTATCAAGGATCATCGAAATAAAGCTAGAATACTATTTCGAAGAAAAATATTCAAACGCATAACTGCTTATTTATAAATAAGTTTCAACACTTAATTTTTTTTTCCAACACTTGATGCTTAAACAATACTTAAATTCAGCCAATCTGAATGAGCTCTTAATATTTTGTGAATGACCTATCACCCCATATTCTTATATTAAATGGAACTAACATCATCTTACGACAAATATAATTAGTTGTATGGTGGGAGATATTTTATACTCACCTTCACATTATCGTCATGGTATCTATGTAAGGCCCATTAAAGGGGAATAATACTTCATATCAAGATTTTTAACATTTATAGAGTTTGAACACAAAACCTCTAGTTAAGGGCGAAGGAATTCCGATCTTAATAAGAAAATCATTAGTAGTATACATATGTAACTTTAGGCATATATTGTCAGTGTATAAACATATATCATTTTACTCCCTCCGTCTAAGTTTACTTGTCCACAATACTAAAAATAGTTATCTACTTTTACTTGCCAGTTTGAAAAGTAAATGGATAATTTATTATTTTCTACCTAATATATCTTTATTATTTATAAATATTTTTATTTATAACCATCAAAGTTAGTTTTTCAATAATAATTATGGATGACATAGTAAAATTATTATGTTATTTATTATTTTTAAGGGGTGTACCAAATCAATAATGGACAAGTAAACTTGGACAGAGGGAGCAAATTTTTAGACTCCTCATATCTTAATTTATTTGGCATTATTTGACTGAACACAAATTTTTAAAATTTGTGGCATTTGTTAGACCCTTCCTATCTTAATTTATATGGGTTATTTGACGGAACAAAAAATTCTGTAATTTTTTATATTATTTTAGACTCCTCATGTATCAATTTATGCGGCATTGTTTACCAACCTACATATTTATAAAATTGTAATTAGAAGCCGGTCATAGAAATCTATATAGTTATAAATAAAGAAATTTAATGCTAACTTATTCTTAAATATAGAATAATGACATTTTTGTTGTTGGAAACATACTAAAAAATATGCTAACATAATCACTCCACTCCCATTAATCAAAGCATCTCCTCTTTCAAAGCGAAATTACTCTCCCATGAAAACCTAACGGACGCTCTAATCAATACAAACATCAATGTATTTGATTATTCTGAGCTATGACGGATGATTCTTCCCACAAATCTATCTCCTCCAAATTACAAAAAAAACTCTCTGACAGCAGAAGATAGAGGAAGAATGTACACACCTTGGCAATTTTCTCTTATAATCAAACTACTGGGCAAATGAGTCGTCCACCAGTACCTTAAAAAAGATCCAAGACCTTTGGAAACCAAATAAAACCTTTCTATTAATTGATTTTGGATCAAATTTTTGTGTAGTTAAGTTTACTGAAGAAGAAAACATGGCCAAAGTTCTACAACATGGTCCTTGGTTTATCAATGAGCACTACCTCTCTGTTCAAAGGTAGGAGCCAAACTTTGTAGCTAGCAAAGCTAAGGAAGTTCATTCAGCTGTTTGGGTCCACTTTCCACAACTACCCACAGAACTCTACTATGGAATAGTGCTTGGAAGGATTGGAAACTCAATTGGCCAGCTACTACGCATAGATTCTTGTACAAGCTCAACACTCAAAGGAAGATACACGATGTTATGTGTGCAAGTGCCATTAGACCAACCAGTCCAAACAGCGATTCAGATTGGCTCTCACATACAACAACTCCTGTATGAAGGAAAGAATTTTTTATGCAGTCTGTGGTAGACTGGGTCATACAGCACCATCATGCTCCTACTCTACAATTGACTCACTAAACCAGACACAACAAGGTCCTTCGGCCATCATCTCCAACTCCACAAGCAAGGGAAAAGCAGTTGAAGAACTATGGCAAAAAGTCTCCTTTCCTAGAGGTAACAAACAAAAATGACACACTGCCAGTTCATCTCAGAACAAAGCACAAACGACATCCCCCAGGTATTAGTGTCAATATATTTGATACAACATCAGGTAAATTCCTAAATACTCAAAAGCTAGTTTTTAAGTCTAAATGCACTGATAATACTGAACTGTCATCTAAAAATGGATCCAAATACACATCCTCCAAAAATACTAACAGTGTTAGTACAAACACTAGCAAGCCAATTCACACCTCTCATAAGTTTTCATCGCTCCCCACTAATGATAATAATGTTTTACTGCAATTGGATGACTCCTTCCATATGGATTTGGATGGAAAAACCCTAACCAATCCCCAATTCCTGATCACTCGTCCCCTCCAAGAAACCCTTCCCCTTACCCTAACTTGCGTCTCCATGTGGCCAAAAGGCTGCATGCAGCCACACTAATATGAATAAAATAGCGGCTCCACCCCCTAATCCCCTACCAAGCACGCCACCCCTTCTCCCACTAATGACACCCAATATCTCTAATATACCCATACATAACTTGTCATCTACCACCTGCCAAGTGGCCATAAAAATAAACTCCCTAATAACGGATAGCCCATATTCGGAAGTAAATGATAAAGACATGCAAACACAATATATTATAATAGATAAATAATCATTAGTTTGCAAACCCCAATTTCCCTCATCCATTACATCTTCTTCTACACACTATGAATCCAGTACAACCCCACACTCGCAGAAGAATCCCTCTGAATCAACTCCCTCACCACTATCGTCCGTCTATACTCCAGAATGGAAAACCAAGTACCAAACCCCAATCTTTCGATATATGTCACCAATTCCCTCCCACATGATCATCAACCAACGACATGGCTGGAACAAAGGCTTCAAGGCCAGACAACGTTCTTTACTCTCAATATCCAAAACCAAGAGGTTCTATTCGTTCTTCCAAACCTACAGATTCTAGCACAACTAATTTCAGAGGGTATGAGACTAGCGATGTCAAACTACACCAAACACCTTTGGTTGACAAATGTCCTAGACCCCATACCTCCAGCATTAGCACCTGCCCTTCTTCACAACATATAGGCTCACTAGACTGTCCCGTACTATTTCAACCCTCTGCAGAACATGCAGCTCCTTTATTAACTCCCATTCTTTGCTTCACAAGATCAAAACACCCACCCCTTGATCCATGCATGACAGCCTATCCCCCAACACTTCCCAACTGTCACACCTCCTTTTTCCGCTACTGCACCCCGCGAAGGGTGTAGTAAAGGGAGTTTTTCCAATTAAAGGACAATCAAAGCGGAATTTGTTTATTTATTTATTTCAGAGTCGCCACTTGGGAGATTTAGGGTGTCCCAAGTCACCAGTTTAATCCCGAATCGAGGAAAAGAATGACTCTGTTTAACAGTCCGCGAACCAGAAATTCGGATAAGGAATTTTGTTAACTCGAGAGAAGGTGTTAGGCATTCCCGAGTTCCGTGGTTCTAGCACGGTCGCTCAACTGTCACATTCGGCTTATTTATCTGATTTTAACAATTATGGACTTATATGCAAGTTTTAACTCTTCACCGCTTTTATATTATTATTATTATTATTTTAACAGAGAATTGCAACGTTGTGAAAGCGTATCTCGAACCACGTCACATCAATGTACCCGTGGTTATCGACACATTTCGATTCCGTTGAGATTTGGATTTGGGATACATAAATGTGCACCTGAATTTAAGAAAGTAATTTATTAAAGGCGCGCCTAGAGCGACTGGCGTACCATTATGTTGGGTAAGGCCGTCAAATTTTGCTAAACAGCCCATCCCGAAGTCTAAGTAAAAAACGCGTATAGAGCGCCCCGTAGTTTATGTATTTTTATTTGTCGAGGCTCGTCTCATTCATTATTTTTAAAAGAATTACAACGTCATGGAAATGCATCTCGAACCACGTCACAATCAATGTACCCGTGATTATCGACACATTTCTACTTCGTCGAGATTTGGATTTGGGTCACATAAATGTGCACCCGAGTTTAAGAAAGTAAGGTTATTTAAAGTATGCGCCTAAAAAGACTAACGCCTTGTTATTTTTTGGGAAAAGGCCGTGAAATTCACTAAGCGGCTGATCCCTAAGTCTATCCAATTATTATATCCATTTATTGAGGGCCCCACAACTTGTGCATTCTATTTGGCGAGGCTCGTCTCGTTTATTTTAAAAGGATAATCCTAAAGTGACTACATTTTTCTATTTTTGTTCGTCTCTAAAAATGAAAGAAGAAAAAGTCCTAATTGACAAGTTCGGGCCTCTTATTAGTTATCAGATTATAATAGATGGTAATGGAAAATTGCAATCGAACTCGCGAAAGTGGAAAATTATTTCGTGCCTTATTCTATAAGCGAACTACTAAAGCTGAAATTATAATATGCATACGAGATTGACAAAATGTTAAAAAAGAACAAACTAACCATTCTCCAAGTTGATTTAAACTAACATTTTAGATGATTGAGACTAATGGAATTAACTACTAGAAGATGTTATTAACATGGATTCAAGCACTGGCCTATATACTGCCTAATGGAATCAAATTCTTGGTAGAACTAGCTAAATAATTAAGCCTACATTACGCTAGGGAGAATAATGAATTACTAATCCATTAGAGTACACAGTCCTAAAATCTGTCTTAAATACAAACACTAATTAAAGATGAAGTCTAAGTACCCAATCCATTAACTATTTGTTCATTATACAAATTACACAACTAACTACATTTAATCTACAATTGACAACTACAAACTGTAGTTTAAAACCAAACATTTCCAGTTAAGTACAAAACTACACTATGCATTCTTATTGAGTCATGAAACCAGACTATACAAATACTTATCACATATCTATTAAACTATAGGTACATCACTAATTCATCAATCACCCTAGAATTTCATTTCACTTTTACATCTTACAGCTACATCAGTGTTGATTCGAAAGTGTAACTGGCAATAGGCAATAGAAGAAGAAACAGGAGTGATCAGCACAACAGTAGTACACAACAACAGCAACAACCAGCAACAGATAGAGAACCCAGCAGAATAAATCCCAGGAAAACCAGTAGCAATTTCAAAGATATCAAACAACAATACCAACACCAGAAACCCAGGTATAAAACCAGAAATACTAAGCAGAATTACCAGCAACCAAAAGATGAACTCGAAAATATAACTTGACAGTTAAAGCTGGAGCTCTCTTTTAGTTTTCAATTAAACAGTATTAGTTGAACTAATTGACTCCTTAAACTTTCTAAGAAAATAATTTTCAGAGTTCAAAAACCAGTCTAAACTCTCTCTATTTTTGTCCTCCTTGTATTGTCAGTTCTATTTTTTCTAAGATGTTCCAAGAGAAGACCATCCTTATTCTGTCCAAGTCTACTCCTATATATACCCCCAGCACAGACCTACTATCATCCTTGAAACACTTAAACAATTCAGAAAATTCTTGCCCATGATATTCCCTTAAACCCCACTACTAAGTGTCTTGTGTCATTTTTAATTCCAAATTATGGGTGCCTATTTGTTTTATCAATCCCTTTACCTCCCCATTATGTTTTGTTCCACACTACCATTTGTCCCACTCTATTAAGTAATTCCTGGCATGGGTAACGTATTTAATTACTTCTTTTAACACCTCCCTATACCACTATGTCTTATTCCCCACTATGTATTAAACAATGCTTTATTTTAATATTATTAGTGCTTAGTGGACAGAGCACTCAAATTAAATAATTCTTCAAGTTTTCAATTCCCATATTACCCCTAAAATTACTGAAATTACTGTTCAGCCCCCCAAACCTTCAATCTGTAACAAAACTATCAACTGACCAAAACTGATTCCTAATTAAACACCAAATCACTACAGCCATAACCAAATTCCTAATCAAATTCAACCAATAAATCTCATGAACTCAGATTGAATCATACAGCATCAGATTAAAGGGAATAAGCTAACCATATTGGGAACCAATCCTGGTTAACTTAGACACATGTGAATGAGAAAGAATCCAATAGTATGATGAATCAACAAACTGAACAAGTTGAAACAGTATGAATCACAATTAACTGAATCGAAATGCAAACTGAATTCATATGATGAACAACAAAGAGAAGGGAAACAAATAATACACAAAATGAAACCATTTGAACCAAAAAATACCAAACCATTACAGGAATACATGAATTTATACAGCAAAAAACACAAGCATCAATTAATATCAACTCATGAAATCTAGCAATTCTAATTATCTAGTTTTCCAATTATCAAATACACAGAAATGGATGAACATCATACCTATCACCACAAAAATCAAGCAACAAGTTAAAAATGGGAAATAGATAAACCTGAATTGCTTTCCAATTAAACCAAAATGAAGCAAACTTTAAACAACTTTAAACAAAATCAACAACATCGTCGTCCGTCAATGTAGTTTTCTGCCCATGGTTTCGGTTGATTTGCTGGTGAGTGACGGTGTTAGAGGATGAAGAGGAAGCAGTGGTCGTTGGGGTCGTTTGGAGCTGGTCGTTCGTCTGTGGTCGAAGAGAAGACGAGGAGGAGATGGTGGCTGGTCGTTCATGGCTGGAGACGACGTAACAGTAGGTGGTCGCTGGTTGCTTTCGGACGGGGGCTGGGGCTGGCAGTGAAGTGGTGGAGCTGGGCGGTAGTTGGGGTCGTTTGGACGTCGGGTGGTCGACTGGTGGATGAGTGACGACGTTGGGTCTGTTGGTGGCATTGATGGAGAAGGATGGCTAGTGGTCAGTAGTGCAGCAACGGGCGGACTAGCTGGAGCTCGCGACTGGAGGGTCGTTGGTTCGAAGAAGAATAAGGAGGGCAGCCATGGATGTCGAGGGAGCTGGAGGGGTCGTTTGGAGAAGATGAAGGGGGGGGGGGCTGGGGTTTAGGTTGTCTGATTAGGGTTTGGTTAGGTAGTGGAAATGAAATGAAAATGAGGGGGGTTGTTTGGATTATGGGGCAGACCGGGTCGGGTTGACCCGGTAGGTTTTGGGTTGGACTTGTGAGACACTTGGTCCGGGTTAATTCAAATTAGAATAAGAGGCCCAATCCGATTTTTCCTTTCATATTTTTTGCTCTCTTTTCGTTTATTTGATCCAAAATTAACACTTAAAGATCCTAAATTAAATTAGGAGACCTAATTGAATTATCAAAATAACTAATTAACTCCTACTAACAATTACCCCACTAATTAAATACCAATTTAAAATGAAATTACACAATTGGACATTAAATGCTAAAAATACAAAAATACATATTTTTTGTGATTTTTCATTTTTGTAAAACAAACTTAGTTACTGCTAATTGTAAAATTAAATCCTAAATGCAAATGCAACATATTTTTGTATGTTCACTTATTTTAAACAAACAAACATGCACACATAAACGCAAACAATAAGAGAAAATAACACAAAATCCACAAAAATTGCAAACAACATAAAATAATTTTATTTTTAAATTTTTGGGAATAATTCTCATATAGGGAAAAATCACGTGCTTACACTAGCTCCAGTGGATATTCATCAAGCACACTCCGATCTCCATAACAATGCACCCGTACTAGGAGAACAAGAAATGGTGGCACAAGATCAGAACATCCTACCACTAAATATAACATCATTCATAGAAATTTCAAATCTACAAGTGGTCAAAATCATGTTGTTCCAAGCGATAGAGGATAAGAAGTTTGTTTGGAAGTTCCCAATGGAGCTATACAAATGCTCCCTCAACATAAGGCCTCCACTAAACGAGGCAGTAGGCAACTTCGCAATCATACTAAGCCCATCAGTGAAGGGTGTCCCTGCACCCTAATCGATGAGACACCCAGTGTTAGCCCCCCCCAAACAATATCCATCGATGAGTAAACTCCCGAGTTTTGTCATCTGGAACATCAGGAGTGGTAATAATGATGAATTCAAGCGTCATTTTAGGATTTACTAAATACTTACAACCCTTGCTTGGTAGCCCTTCTCTAAACTCTAATGTCCAATCATATAGGCATAAGAGATGAGTTTCAATTTTCCAATATGGTTGAAATCCCTGCGCAAGGCCAATCTAGAGGAGTTGCCATTCTGTGGCATGACACCATTGTCCAACTTAGTAACATATGCCTCGATAGTTAGGAAATCCATGCAATGATCCTGGTACTCCGAAACCACCAACCTTGTCTATTTAGTACTATTTATGCTAGTACTAATGTAAATACAAGGAATCAATTGTGGCTAAACCTAGAAAATATTGCTAATAATTAGAAGGGAATGTGGTTCCCAGGAGGTAATTTCAAAGAAGTAACTAACCAACAAGATAAATTGGGGGGGAGGGGGGGGGGAGGCAGACCTACTAATAGAAATAGAGCCTCACATTTTCAAACGTACATTAATCACTGTCACCTTATAGATCTTGGTTTTAAAGGAGCTAAATACACGTGGTCAAATCACGGACATAATCGCTCCGCTCTAATTCTTGAACGACTTGATAGATGTTATACTAATGAGCAAACGTTACTCATCTTCCTAAGAATTACTCTGAGCATGCCCCCCCCCCCAAATTTCACTCTCCCACCATAATAGGTTCCACACTCAACGTGTTTTCCGCCTTGAAACCTACTGCTGCCATCATCCAGATTTTAATTCCATTATTCTGGATAGTTGAACTGGCCATAACCTACCAACTGCCACCACCATTTTTACTAACAAGATTAAAAACTGGGTTGCCACCACTTTTGGTGATGTCATTACTAAGAAGAAAAAAATCCTTGCAAGAATTAGTGGGATCCAAAAATCTGTTAGCTATCCTACTAGTGCCTTCTTGAAGAATCTTGAACAAACCCTCACTAGTGACTATAGTAACCTTTCAAAAATTGAGGAAGATTATTGGAAACTTAGGTCGCGCATTAATTGACATAGTGAAGGGGATGCAAGTAATACGTTTTTCCATATAAATGTCCTTAATCGGAGAAGGAAAAACCGTATCTCTTTTTTTAAAGAGCATAACAACTAGATTAATGCCCTTGATAAAATCCTTCAACATACCTTCACATATTTACAACACATTTATCAAACAAGCCATGAATCATCAAACTGGCCAGGCATTCAAGCATCCCCAATTTCCACTTCATACACTGATTTAGCAGTCCTAGACAAACCTTTACAAAATTATGAGATCACTAGGGCTATTTTCTCCTTTAAACCTTCCAAAACTCTTGGCACGGATGGGCTACACCCATTCTTGTACCAGAAATATTGGCACATTCATAAAAATACAGTTTTTGATTTTTGTCACACCATATTTGCACCCCATACCATCCCGGAGCAACTCAATACAACTTTTCTTTGTCTAATCCCCAAGTTTCCTAATATAAATGACCTAAAAAATTTCCGACCCATTGGGCTTTGCAATACAATTTACAAGGTCATTATCAAAATTATTGTCAACCGTATTAAACCCTTCTTCGATAACTGATCACGCCCAAATCTAGTTCTAAAAAGGATAAGCGGTCGCTGCAAATATAATCCGGTCTATACGTCTGGAGTCGAATCCTAGAGAGAACTAAGGCTTAGTTGTATCTGTTCAATATCACTAAGAAGACAAGATTGAACAATATTCTAAATTATAAAGATTATAATTTATATTTCTAACTAATTAACTAGCAAATACTACAAAACGGTAAAATTATCAACTAATGAGACAAAGGATTGGAGACTAAATTAAGGAGGTCTAGAGTTATGATTTTCCCAATTATCGGAATCATTATAGCTATGTTTCCTACAATTTTGCCACTGTATTCTCTACTTATCGTGAGCACCTTAGGTGCCGTAATTCTCTCTCGAGCAACTACAACAATTTACTAGACATATTTCTCTCGAACTACGCTAGTTGGCTTTATCTAACCGCTCATTATGACCACATCAAGGCTTTGTTATTTCTAAATCTACCTTTAAACCCAATATATTAATTTCTCACATATGTTGGGAGTGACGTTGTTAAACAACTACTTAAATATGTACTCTCTCTTGAGCAATATGCACTAAATAGGCACAGTCAATTGATGGTCATTCAATCAACAACAACAAACACGTAGTTGAACAAGTAGAGAAATCCAATGGCTCAATTATATAAAAACATAACAAGAATTTATCCTACAAAAGGTTCCATCAAAACCCTAGATAATAAATTAGCTATTCATAATAGTATGTAAAACTACAATACTAAAAGTCATAACCAACAATGAAAAATAGGAAGAGGAGGGAAAAACTCGGAGAAAGATTCCCCGCCTTGCTCCTATTGTGTCTCTACCTCCTTAGGTCGAATTTGTGTCAAAAATTGGTCTCTTCCTTCAAAAATACCGTTTTTCCATGTATATATACCAAGTAGGGTTAGGCCCAAACTATTATACCTTCTCCTACGTGAAATAGGATAATTTTTTCAGTTCTGGACGCTGCGGTCGCGGTCAACCGCGGTACGAATGCGGTATTAGTAAAGTATACTACCTCAGCCCACCTTAGGTCCGCGGTCGCGGTTTCGACCGCATCTTTCATCTTGTTTCGTTTGGAATTTGGAAAAATGTAAAATACAAAGCTGTATCTCTTTGACTTATATTTTCAACCATATATTGTGGAGCCAAAATGGAATTCTGAGAAACAGGTTATATGCATTTTACTAGACAACATGCAATATGCCTACTCGATTCTTCGTTTTGTTGCTCTATCATCTGTTGATCCTCGAATACAATCCCGACTTAATTCTTTGGGATTTTACTCAGACTTCAAATCTCTAAATCACTTGAATTCATTTCATAACATCTATATAGCTAAGAATCACTCCTACAAGGCATAAAACACACAATTAGTGCACAACACTAACGATTAAAACGCAAACTCAACTAAAGTGCAGTAAATTTGAGTGTAATAAGCGACTAAAATACGTAATAATAATCTATCATCAATACCCTACACTTAAACCATTGCTCGTCGTCGTGCAATCAAACTACACTTTATATAGGCGTTGCCTTTTTAAACAATTCTCCTAACTCATCACACCAAGAATTATTTAAAATAGACTAAGCACAAAAGCGTAACATCTTCACCTCAAGATTTGACTCACAAGTACCACTCATTATTCACAACTCACCTACTTACTCTAACATAGGAGTGGCAAACGGGCGGGTCGGGTCGGATATGGTTCTGGTATAAAATGGGTAATGAAAAAACCGATCAATTATCCTATCCAATTTATATTTAATACGGATAAAAAATGGGTTAACCGACGGATAATATGGATAACCATATTATCCATGGCTTCTTACATATGATCACTTTTGGAAGAATTCTTAGTCTCCCTAACTTGAGGAACCCCCAATTTGAGGCTTTTACAAATGTAAAAGTTAGACCCATTGGTTATCCATGGTTACTCATCAGTTATCCATTTTCTAAATGGATAATATGGTTCTTATCCATATTTGAACCGTTTTTAAAAAGTTCATTATCCAACCCATTTTTGGTGGATAATATGGGAGGTTAATTATTTTGTTTTAACCATTTTGCCACCACTACTCTAACATAAAGGTCACTGACATTACCTTTCTTTCATGAATCAAGTGCCCTCATACAACGAAAGAGAGTAGTTCCATACAATAAAATTTAAGAACACTTAGGAATCAAGATAGAAAGAATTCACTCACTCTCAGAAATAACATCATATGCCACAAAAGATGCACCATAAGCTTGCCCGTAGTGTACTACTCCACTAATCGAGCTCATTCAATCTAGGATCAATTAGGACTTTATTTGGTTGTAATGTAGGCTACGAGACGGGTAGGATACATTTAGATATAAGAGTGACTATACCTCCCTAAGCACTTTAATACATATACTTTAACATTCAAACCCAATACTTATGTCAAACCAAAACTCCACATTCACATCAATGTATATTACCCCATTCTTCTTTAAGCACACTTACATCAAGAGCTACCACTTATCAAGGAATATTTTTCCACAAAAATCCAACTATTTTTTTTTCTTTTTTTTAATTCAAGTGGCTCTTACTTTTTCAAAACAGTGCACCTTTCTCCTTATTTAATTAGTTCCACTCAAAAGCCAAACCGACCACCCCACACTTTAACCTTTACAAAGTTCATAAACAATTCAAATGCTCATGAGAGGTTACAATGGTTCAAATAGATGGTTAATTCAAATAAATGGGAAAGGCTTGTAATGTGGTTGCCAAAGAAACAAGATTACCTGCTCAAATGTGTTAACTACGATACATAACAACTAGGTGGGTAAAATATGCATATCTAGCTCAACAAAGAAACGCCTATATCACTTCCAAGACTGATTAAAACTATTATTTCGCTTTGCAAATACATGGGGCAAGTTCTAGACATCAAATGCAATGCATTGAATAACTCCCAAACCTCTCACACACATGACATATAACTCACTAGGATTGGATTCATCAAGACCCTCTAGTCAAAGCAGTTAAACAAATTTAAACTCATATAATTTAAGGTACTTATACAAAAGTCAAAAACTTAGCCTAAGCGTCACAACCAAAGTACTCACTATTCTCAAGGCGTAAAAAAGTCAAGAGATATTGCTTCAATTCAAAACACAACACAATGTCTCCTATTCTTAGAGAAAAAACTAGCTACACCCGATTCAAACAAAACCCTTGAAAAAGAACCGTGACACAAAGAAAAATCAAGGGGGAATTATTACACTACCTACAAAGAAAATCTTTTTAATTTATTTTTTCTTTAGACTTAAATCCCTCAAGAAAATTTTCTAATAGATCCATCGTTAGGAAAAGTCCAATATTAAAAAAAAATATTTAATTAAACTAACACAGCTAAAGTAGCATGAAAAGTCACCCAGACAACCTCCTCACCCCACACTTAAAATTATGCATTGTCCCCAATGCACACTATAACTAATAAAAGGGTAAAAGAGACTCTCTGGTAGGCCAAAGGCCAAAGCACTAACAATTCATGGGGTACTCAGACTTCCTTCAAGCCTGGTCCTTCGTGCGGGTACCTCACACTTAATTCCAGCTAATGGTTTGTTGTTGCATCCTTCCAATCGCTTTTCTATACATGCTCATAGAAAATTAAAAATCTACACTACAAAAAAAATATAATAATAAAAAAACTAAAAAAAATAAAGTTGGGTTGCCTCCCAACAAGCGCTTGATTTAACGTCGCGGCAAGACGTGAGTCACTTTTTGCCTCCACCTCGAGCTTATGAATTAAACCCCAAATTTTGATTCAAGCTAATGATTATGGTCATGGGGCGGTGGAACGAATCTAACTGGCCCAAGGAAATAATGTAGTATTTTGCACTCTTTGGCCTTTGTATGAGGTATGTAATCCTGACTTTCCGGCAAGAAGAATTCTAGAATATATGCACCTTGTTCCTCATTCCTTGACTCTTCGATTGGTTTAGATGACTATTTCCATATCATCATCCAAACATAATGTGGAAAAATGCTTGGAGTGTGGACCAATGCGCTCAAACACATGAACTTCAGTACTTTCAACATCCTCAACATCAATGATATTAGAGTCAACAAAATTTATATCCTCAAAGTCCTTGGCTGGCTCTAGTCTCACTTCTTCAACATTGACATCCTCAAATTGTAGTTGGCTAGGTTGTTGATGTTCTACTCTGACCTCCCCAATTAACACCTAATATCCATGCTCTTCTTGGCTACTATCCTCAATATTGTCTTATTGAGCATTAAAAGCTCCAACCACTTGACTCAATTGAGCCTCCAACTTGCGAATAGTTGCCTCCTTTCTATGTGCAATTGTTTCTCATTATTTTATTCCAGAAGGCACTTTAGCATATCCTTGATCTACTTCAGGTCTGCATTCAAAGTGTGACGACCCGACTCATCGTCTCATGAGTTACCGCTCCGATTTCCCCATTTTCAGCTTCCTTATGCTTTATTATCCATATCTTGTGTAATCGAGTTGATTTGAAGTGGTTTTAATAAGAAATGAGACACTTAGTCTCTTTTAAGAAGCCTTAAGTTGGAAAAGTCAATCGGATGTTGACTATTGATTTAGGGGGTTCGGATTTGAATTCCTATGATTCGGTTAACTTCGGGGGATGATTTATGACTTAGGAGTGTGATCGGAAATGATTTTGGAGGTCAGATGTAGAATCAGGCTTGAATTGGCAGAGTTAGTATTTTGGCGAACTCCGGTTGGTAGGTGAGATTTTGATCCGGGAGTCAGAATGGAATTCCGAAAGTTGTTGTAGCATCATTTTGTCATTTGTGACGTGTGTGCAAAATTTCAGGTCATTCGGACGTGATTTGGTTGGGTTTTGATTAAAAACGTATTTCGGAAGATTTTAGAAACTTAGGCTTTAATCCGATATGTTTTGAGCGATTTGATGTTGTTTGAAGTGTTTTGATGATTGGAACATGTTTGAATAAGGTTTTAGGAAGTGTTGGTACAATTGGTTTGAAGTCCCGGGAATTTGGGTGAGTTCCGGGATGTTTTAAGCCAAAAATCATATCTGTAGAAGGTCCAGAAGGGTTGCAGGCCTCGGAACCCACCCGCGCGGACCGCACAAAAATAAGTGTGTCTGTGGTGAGTGCTTTGCGGACCGCACAAAAATGGGCGCGTCCGCGATAGGCGTCGCGCGGACCGCACAAAAAGGGGCGCGGCCGCTGTGAAGAACCTGCCGCTGGTCCTACTTTGGAAGATTATATATTTTTATCTACAAGAAATTTTGAGATGATTAAAAAACAAAAGTTGTAGACCTTCGTGTCTAGTTTTCAGAATGGTAAAGATATTGCAATTTGGACATCCGTAGCAAACGTTATGGCCAAACTACTGAAGCATGTCACTGCAGTCAAAAATTGGCGTGGCCGCGTTCGTCTTAGTGCAGACCGCGGTCATTTTTACGCGGCTGCGGAGGTGAAAATCTGGGGCTACTTCTATAAATACGAGATTTTGGGTTTTATTTGATATTTTACCTGTGAGAGCTCGAATTTTGGCAATTTTTTGAAGGTTTTTCAAGAAATTCATCGGGGTAAGTAATTCTAACTCAGATTTGGCTAGATTACATGAATATATCATTGAATCCATCATTTAATTGTGATTTGGGATAGAATTTGGGAAGAAAATTGGTGAAATCTTCCAAAATATAAAATGATGATTGAAAGGACCAAACGATATCGGAATTGGATAATTTGGTATGGTTAGACTCGTGGCGAGATAAGGAATCTGATGATGTTAATTTTTCTAATTTTTGAGAAGTGGGCCCAGCGCTCGGGTTTTGCCAAATTTTGGGATTTTGATGTTTTTCAATTATTTTCGATTGGGTTATGTTTCCTTAGCATATTGTGATGTATTCGCTCTGATTTTGGTTAGATTCGATGCACGTGGAGGCCGATTTGAGGGGCAAAGGCATCGAGAGCTAGAGATTTCACCGGTTCGAGGTGAGTAATGATTGTAAATGATATCCTGAGGGTTTGAAACCCCGGACTTGCACACCATAGTGATGTATTGAGGTGACTTGCACGCCGAATATGAGCGTAGGGTAGAGCACCGTTGGGGATTGTGACTTGGTCCGTCCCGATTGTTGATTTTACCGCGTAATTGACTGAAATTACTTGGTGTCATCACAATTTGGGCTAATTTCCATATTTGGGCTTCATGCCAAATATGTGAATCCTTCAGGGATTGTTTTACTGGTTTTTTACCATGTGTACAGAAAATTGAACCTAGTCCTAGTATTAAATATTATTTTGCAAACTCAGCCACTTTTCTCAAAGCTTGGGACTTAAATAATATTTTTGATGAAGTTTGGGCTGAATAATTTATTTGCTATTGTATCGAGAGGCTTATGTAATTTTGGACTGATTATGGGATCGGGCTGCGCGCCACAGCGGTATTACGTTTATGGGATCGGGCTGCACGCCACAGTGGTAATATATTGATATTGAGTCTAAGAGCCTGGTTGAGTACATTGATATTGAGGACGAGAGCCTGGTTGATTATACTGATATTGATATGAGGCCGGCCGAGGGCCTGGATTTGATGCCACGAGATGGCTTGATATTGCGCTTGGGCTGTAGGAGCCCCTCCGGAGTCTGTACACACCCACAGTGAGTGCCGTCGATGATAAAATATATGGATTTCTCGGGCTGCACACCGCAGTGGGTTCCTGAGTGTACCGTCATATGCATTGCATTGCACTCATGCATTTGTTTCTGTTTGTATTATTTGTCATGACATTCAGCACTCTCATTTCATTGGCTTTCATGCTACTACTTGCACTGCTTACCTGATACCCTGGTGATAATTGTTAATGGAGTGTTGTGCCCGAGGAGATGACTTTTGTGCTGGCTTACACTACTTGTTTTGCATTCATTTGCTTAACTGTCGGAAAAAGATATTTTCAAAAGAAGTTTTAAACTGAGCCCAGATATTTCTAAAGAGTTCATGGTTTCACTATTTTCTCAAGGTTTATACTGTTTTATATAGCATGATGGTTTGCCTTACGTGATTTCTCACTGCTCAGTTGTTATTTACTTTTATTACTCACTGAGTTGGAGTACTCACTTTAATCCCTACACCTCGCGTGCAGATGCAGGTATTGGTTTACCTAGTAGCGGGTTTGAGCAGGTTGAGGATTTGCTATCATAGCTGAGCAAGGTGACCGCCAGCGTTCGCGATACCGGATTTCTTCCTTTTCGATTTCAGATTTTATTCTATGTATTATAGGCTTTGTAGTTGTATTACATATCTTTCTAGATGCTCATGACTTGTGACACCCCGGTCGGGTAGAGTTGGGTTGGATTTCCACATTTTTATCTATATTTCTGCTATTTGGTATTATTAAACCATGTTGTACTATAATTGCGTTAAATAATTATTTTAAAAGGATGAATTGGGTTGACTGGCTGGCCTTGTCTCCACGAGAGGCGCCATCACGACCAGGTTTAGGATTTGGGTCGTGACAAGTTGGTATCAGAGCCTAGGTTACTAGGTCTCGCGAGTCATAAGAAGGTTTAGTAGAGTCTCGTAGATCGGTACATAGACTGCAGAACCTTTAGGAAAAACTTCATATTTTTGAATTCTTATCGTACGTCCTTGATTCAGCTTGAAAAAGTAACTCTTACAATTCCTTCCACGTGTTCGTATGCACGAACGAGCGCTCAGTATCAGATGTGCCTTGATGGCTTGTAATTCCTCGATCGAAGGGCGAGACGTGATCTCTGTGAGTTTGATGTTAGGCCAGTCTGGAGGACTTGAGGCCGGATCCTTGCCTATGGCTTGAACACCGAGGTGCTGATTGAGTGAGCAAATGTTTTGAACTTATATGTCCGGTATTGTCCCTATTAGTGGGAATGATGGTTGGATAGCTACGTGAGGAGTATGTTAGTGCTGCGAGATGTATCTGTAAGCACGTGATTTTTGCCCTATAAGAAAATAACTCCTAAAAATAGACAAAAATAATTTTAATTAATTTTTAGGTATTTTTCTTTATTTAGTTGCTTTTCAAACATTTTTAACATTTTAAAAAAAAAATTCATAGAAAAATCATAAAAAGTGTCACATTCTAATTTCAAGCCACCTTAGGTTTAATTTGCATTTAGAAATTAATTACATTGAGCTAATTGTGCTATTAATCAAAAATAAAAAAAATGATCATTTTTACATAGTTAGATAATTAGCTTGATTTTAAAATTTGAATTAATCTACGAATTTAGTTTAGGATTTTAATTAATTAAAGAAAGAAAAGAACAACAAAAAGAAGAGGGAAATAAAAAAGCTTGGTTTTAAATTCAAATTGTCAAGCATTTAAAAATCCCAAAATATTTTCCCCCAAAACCAACCCCAAAATATTTTCCCCCCAAAACCTTCCCCAAAATATTTTTTCCCTAAAACTATTCCCCACCCCATCATTATAAATACACACAATACACAATATAAAAAAAAAACATTGAAGGGGGCTCATGTTAGAACACATTGAAGGGGGGCGACTTTTCTTCTTTTTCTCATTTTTTTCACTCAACAATGGAGATCTCCTCCTTAACCCAGAAAACATTAAAAAAAATGCTTAAATCTTTCTGTTTCTACTATTCATTTTTGGTTTAGATTTTAAGATGAAAGTTAATTGAAGTTCAATTTTGGCTTGTTATTGCTGCTCGAGGTTTACTGTTCGGGTGTTTCGAGTTCTCGATTCAAGTTTCGAATTAGCTTTGTCGCTACTTCGTCGTTTTGATACTGAGCTCCCGATTCCAGTCCCGAATTAGTTTTGTTGCTGCCT
>MU767727.1:0-13616 GCA_026770625.1 Nicotiana glauca | reverse complement strand
TTTTCACTACTTCAGGTATGTTCTCTATGCTCGTTCGAGGACGAATGAATGTTTGAGTGTAGGAGGATGTGACGATCCAGCCGGTAGTCTTAAGAATTAATGCCTCGTTCCCCTATTAACTGCTTCCCCTAAGTTCGTTTCTGCTATTTCGGTTTTTCGGGACGTTTGGTGTTGAGTTTCGGAGATTTTAGAACACTTAGTCCCTAAATGAGAGCATAAGTGTTAAAAAAGTGGTCAGTAGTTGGAACGGTATGAAGACGACCTCAGAATAGAAATCCAATGGTTCTTTTAGCTCCTTTAGGCGATTTTGGGGTTGGGAGAGAGTTCGGAATGTACTTTGGAAGTTCGTAGCTCATTTAGGCTTGAAATGCCGAAGTTTGAATTTTTTGATGTTTCCGGTCTGATAGTGGGTTTTCGATCTGAGGGTCGGATTGGAATTTCAAAAGTTGCAGTAGCTCCGTGATGTCATTTTGGATGTGAGTGCAAAATTTCAGGTAAATCAAAAAATTTTTGGTTAGATTTTTCAACGAAAGCGTGTTTTGATGAAATTTGAAGTTCTTAGGCTCAAATCCTTGATTAATTTGAGTTTCTGGCGCNTCCACGTTAGCAAAGCACCATTTACTTCCACATCGCGTTTGCATAAACCTCATCGCATTCGCGTACCGATGCCAGTTCGTCCTTTGCGTTTGCATAGAGCAGCTTCTGGATTTGAGCATTTTCCTTAATCGTGATCGCGTTACGAGCAATGCGTTCTTCTCCGCCCTTGAATTCGAATCCTATCTTTGAATTCGAATCCTACCCCTTCGTGATCGTGAAGCGCATTTTTGACATCCTCCATTTTTCTTCTCTGCGAACGCGACCTAATCTCTGCGTTCGCGATGCATTGAATGTATAGACAGTATTTAAACTTTTCAAAAACGAGGGTTATCAATTTTTATCAAAATACAAGCTTGGAAGCTCGGAATTGGGAGTAATTTTGAAGGTTTTCGAGGGCAACGATTGGATAACGATTCTCTACTCCCTTGTGCTTAAAACCCACTAATCTAATCACGAATTCCTCCTTAATTTCTGGATTTTTAATGAAAAATGGGAAAAACTTCTTAGATCAAACTATTGGGATTTGAGTGGGTGTTTGACCTCTAATTTGGGAGATTTTTATATGGTTGAACTCGTGAGAGTACGAGGGTTCTGATAATGTAAAAATTATTCGATTTCGAGACATTGACCCGAAAGGCATTTTGGTCATTTTACCTAAATTCGCTTCTTAACATTAAATTAAATAGTATAATCAGTTGTTTGAGATGTTATTTACGATATGTAATTGAATTGGATACATTTGAGCCATTTGGAGTCGGATACTCTAGGCAAAGGCACGGTTTCTAATTGATTTTGAGCCGGTTTGAGGTAAGTGGCTTGTCTAACCTTGTGTGGGGGACCTTTCCCCTTAGGATATGATATGTGATAATTGAGTGCCTTGTATGTGATGTGACGAGTGCGTACTTGAGCTAGTTGTTGAAAAATTCAGTTTTTAATTAAGATATTGAAACTGAGATTCCTTCTTATTTGCCTTGTTTTTCTTGCAGTTATAACCTGTGTTAGATTAGAAAAGCATATTTAGTTGATTTAACTTGCCTAATTGTTTAAGTTGTCTTGACTGTACTATGTGAAGCATGCTAGGCTGGTACTACCTGATGCCTGTCTTTTGTACTTCATTTCTTAATACCTTCGGGTTGTGGTTGTGCATTTACATTAGGACTACGGATGTGGTATTCCGGTAGCTCCCCCCGTGTTTGTTTACTTTGGGACTGCTGATTCCCGATAGATCCCATGCACATTTACTTTGGGACTACGGGTTAGATTCCTGATAGATCTCCCTGCATATTTACTTGGGGACTGTGGGTTAGATTCCCGATAGATCCCCCATGCACACTGATAGTTGGACTACGGGACGGTGTCCCGGTAGATCATTCGGATATACACATATGATGGATTACAGGACGGTGTCCCAGGTGATCCACTGGAAAGTTTAGAAAAGGACAATAGGACGGTATACTGGGAGATCCTCATTGTTACCATTGTTATTGAGCTGTACTTATTCTATGGTTGCTCCGTTCTTTGTGTATTTGATATTGCCTTGTTTAGCTTGTTTTATTCAACTGATGTACTCAATATTACTACTTATTTTTATATTGTTGATTTATATTTTATTGCTTAACCTCAGTAGCGCCCTGACCTTCCTCTTCACTACCGAACCGAGGTTAGGTTTGGCACTTACTTAGTACCGTTGTGGTATACTCATGCCCTTCCTACGCATGTTTTTCATGTGCAGATTGCGCACTATCCTTGAGGCGGTGAGAGCTACGGAGACTTCGAGGTACATCTGCAGCGTCCGCAGATCGAAGAGTCTCCTTCCTTATTCTATCTGTAGTGTTTAGATTCTATCATACTTTTGATGCAGACATTCTGGAGATTAGAGCATTTACAGTATTTCTATTAGCCTGTGTTTCCCGTGAGTTTTCCGGTTTTGGGATTGAGTTGTAGACTTTCGCATTTATTTTGAGTTGTATAGGCCGAGCGGCCTTATATACAATTATTATATTAATATGTTCAGTTTTAATTAATTATTCCGCAAGTTAGGTTGTTACTTCTGCATTGTTAGGCTTACCTAGTTATAGGGACTAGGTGCCATCACGACATGTTCACGGAGGGCAAACTAGGGGTTGGGACGCCTTACCCCTACCCTAGAAGGGCATGGAGACTATTTCTGATAGACCCTCGGCTAAAGAAGGTTAAGAAAGCCCTGATAGCACGTAATAGCCAGACAAATAATTAGAAAATTAAATCGAAGATGGCAACAGAGAATATGAAAGGGGTACCAATAACAAGTAATAGCAAGATAGTATATTTATAAAAAATAAATCAAAGGTAGCACACGAGAATATAATACGGTATTATGAACGAATATAACACTATATTCAACTAATCAATACTAATAAGTATATTCTTATCCTAACCGCGAAAACATTCCTTGAGCCACGGATTCAGAAAAAAAAATCTCTCCAATTTTACTCTAATCTAAACACGGCTTTCCCAAGCATAACATAGATAGTAAATAGAACTCAACTACTATACATAGTATTAGAAAATAACCAAAGATGATGACTTGAAGTAACGGTAATATAATTAATAAACTTCAATATTCATGATAACCACAACCCTAGACTATGATGTCTAGCTCCACATAGACATGGTAGCATAACAACAAATCGTCGAGAGAAAGTAAAGATTACTAAGTTTGATATGGAAGAAAGATAGAATATGATGAATTTTGCCTCCAAGGAGGCTCCAGGCTCTCCCTCGGTCTAATCTCAGGTCTTTTCCCCCGAAAAGCTGTATTTAAAAACTATTTATAAGTGTAGGCTAAAAGCTTATGCGAAATAATCAAATCCAAAACCAAAAAGAAGACAAAATAGACTTTAAAACCCGAAACACGCAAACACCTCGCTGTAGACCTCGCCTCTCGAGTTCTGTCGTGCGCTCCACCTCGCTACAGCACTGGCGTCACATGCTCTAACGCAAGAAGAATCCCTCGCGTTGCCAGACTCTTTGCTTCAGTTCAATTATGATTTCACTCTTCGGCCTAACTCTCTCGTTTCTGTTTTCTTTCTTTTTCCTTTGCAATTGTTTCTTTTTGTGTCTTCAATCATTGTTTAGTTATGTCAGTATAATATTTCCAATCAATAAATGATCATGAACCATTCTTGTAGTGTATAAGTTATACTTAAAATCTTTAGTTCCTCCCAATTTCATCTCTAGCGCACCTGCACATAAAATAAACTCAATTAAGCATACATATAATACAATTTAATAAAACACCTAAATATAAGGTAAGTAATGCACTAATAATATATTTCTATAACAAACATCACAAATCATGGCCCATATGCCATTCCAGTTCATTCCATTGAATTGTAAGCAGAAGACGAGACAAATAAATAATCCGAAAACTAATGCTCTAGGCATTAATATTTTCAGAATTACACTAGGCAGTGCACCTTTATTTCAATAACTCCCAACAAATTATAGATAGAACATATTGCAGAAAAAGTGAATGTATTTCATTCCTTTGTTTAGCCATCCACCAATTCATCAAAAAGAGTTTCAGATTTGAGCTGGTAGATATCCTAAATGTATTTCCAAAAATTTACCAAAATTTTCTGACCTTCCAGCTTGATATAAATGTATAACGGTCTGAACGGCTGTTTTGAGCTCTAGCGCATTGTTCAACAGTTTTAGGCCAAGAGCAGCTTCACTTCGGGTATTAAGAATTTGTACGCGTGGTTGGAATTGAATTCCGGGAAATTCGGAGTTTATTTGGTGAAAGAATTCTCATTTCGGAAGCTTTAAGTTGAAAAATTGACTAAGATTGAATTTTTGAGTGAACGGCCTCGGAATCAGGATTCGAAGGTTCCATCTGGTTTGTGTGATGATTTCGGACTTGGTTATCTGTATCGGGTTCCGGTAGTCCCGGGAACGATTCGGCACCTATTGTGGAAGTTGGCATTTTTGAAAAAATTTTATAAGTTTGGGTTGAAGTCCATATCAGTGCAATACATGTCCGTTTCGGATTCTGAGTCTGGGAATAGCTTCGAAAGGAAATTCTGCTGTTGGGAGCGCAAACAGAAGTTAATTCAGAGGTCCGTGGGTCATTTTAGAGTCATTTGACTAAAGTTAGAAATTTCAAGGTTGTTTTGAGAAGTTTAACCTAGAGTTGACTTTTTGATATCGGGGTCGGATTTCGATTCTGGAAGTTGGATTAGGTCCGTAATATCGAATGTGACTTGTGTTCAAAATTTGAAGTTATTCCGGAATGATTATGGTAAGATTTGAGACAGTTAGTCTCTTTTAAGGAAGCTTAAGCTGGAAAAATTAACCGGATATTGACTTGTATGTTAGAGGGCTCGGATATGAGTTTTTATGATTCGGTTAGCTTCAGAAGGTGATTTATGATTTAGGAGTATGATCCAAAGGAGTTTTGGAGGTTCGTAGTAGATTTAGGCTTGAAATGGCAAAGTTGATATTTTTGGCGTTTTCCGATTGATAGATGAGATTTTGATATAGGGGTCGAAATGGAATTCTGAGAGTTACAGTAGTTCCATTGTGTCATTTGGGATGTGTGTGCAAAATTTTATGTCATTTGTACGTGGTTTGGTTGGGTTTTTTTTATCAAAAGAGTAATTTAGAAAATTTTAAAATTATTAGGCTTGAATCCGATGCGAATTTGGTATTGTGATGTTGTTTTGAGCGTTCCGAAGGTTGAATTAAGTTTGAGTGATGTTATGGGATATTTTGGCATATTTTGTTGATGTCCTAGTGGCCTCGGGTGCGTTTTGGGTGGTTAAACGGACTATTTCATCTTTGGAAAAATTGCAGGTTTTTCTTTTAGCTTCAGCTGTACACCAGAAAAATTCTGGTGCGAGGAGTCCAATTTGGAAGCTCACATCTTGCAATCTATAAGGAATCAGAAAATTTTCAAAACAAAAAAATTGTTGCTCTTACATTCTAGTTTCCATAAAGTTAAACCATTCATGATTTGCATATTTTCTCTCAAAGTTATGATGGATCGAAAATGGCTGGTGGAGCAATTTCGATAGAATTTTCTTATACATTTTAGAAGCACATATCTCGGAATATATAAAGAGTTATATTGTGTACAACCTATCAAATGATAGATCATCGAGTCTAGTTTCTAAATCTTTAAACCGTTTGTCATTTGGATTTTTTCACAAGGGGTTGTGGGCATTTTAGCAAAATATGTACAGCAGGGAAAAATATTAAGAGGATGTACAACATGCACAGTACAGGGTACAACTCTATAAATCCTGGGTAGATTGTTTCAAACACGAGTTTTAGCTCATTTCTTTCATTCTTTTCATTTAGCTTGGACGATTCTGGAGAGCTCAAGGAGGGATTTTCCCGAAGCAACACTAGGTAATTGATTTCTTCCTATTTTTGAGTTAAATATGTGATCTTACATGGATTTAGACTTAAAAATCAGTAGAAAAAAATGGAATTAGGGCTTGAGATTATGAGAACTTCTAGGGATTATTTTAGGGATCAAACGAACTCTGATTTGCAAGTTCTTTAGATGTACGGACTCGTGAGATGATGAAGAACATTTTGGTATAAAGTTTTTCTAGTTTCGAGAAGTGGCCCTGAGGCTCGGGTTTTGGTCATTTTGGAATTTGTGTCCGTTATTTTTATTGTTTTCACTTGGGCTTTGTTCCCTTAGCATATTGTGATGTATTTGTTCTAGTATTGGATAGATTCGACGTGCGTGGAGGCCAATTTGAGTGGCAAAGACATCATTTTGAGAAACATGGATCAACTTCCAGGACAGGAAAGGGCGATCCATCTATTTATTTGAGCGAGCGAAAGATTTCGCGTGTTCGAGGTGAGTAATGATTGTAAATGATATCCTGAGGGTTTGAAACCCTAGATTTGCATATCGTAGTGCTATATTGAGGTGACTTGCACGTCGGATAGCGAGCGTGGGGTAGAGTATCGTTGGAGATTGTGAATTGGGTCGTCCCGATTGATGAATTTACTGCGTATTTGACTGAAATTACTTGTTATCACCATAATTTGGGTTGATTGCCATATTTGGGCTTTGTGCCAGCTATTTAAAACCTTCGGGGAATGTTGTTGATAATTCCTCACTATTTTGTTTATATATACTTGAACTCAATCATGTATTTTCCACTGTTTTAAAACTCAACCAAGTTTATTATGCCTTAAACACTTGAAATTATATTTCTAATAATATTTGGGGCTGATCATCATGTTTTAATATTTCCCAAGTGGCTTGTGTGATCTTTATTTGGGTAAGGCCGAGGGCATGTATTGTCAGGATACTTTTAGATCGGGTTGTACGCCGCAGCAGTGTTACACATATATTGATATGAGGCCAAGGGCTTAGATTGATTCCACGAGGAGGCTTGTTATTGCGCTTGGGCCTTAAGGGGTCCCTCCCGTAGTCTATACACCCCTAGTGAGCGCCGTCGAGGATAATTGTAGATTGGGTTGCACGCCGCAGCAATATATGGATCGGGCTGCACGCCGCAGCGATACTGTTACTGTTCTATGTGTCTACTTTATTATATTGTCTACCATTATCTGTTGTTTATGCTACTTCATGTGATATCTACCGGATTGCCCAACATTATATGTTAGTTGAGTGTGGTGCCCGAAGGGCGGACTTTTATGCTTATCTGCGCTATTTGTTTTTGCAATCATTTGCATAACTGTTGAAAAGGTCATATTCCAAAGAGGTTTTAAATTGAGCTAAGATATTTCTAAAGATTTCACAGCTTTACTGCTTTTCTCAAAGGGTTTTACACTACTTCTATACATCATGATGGTTTGCTTTACGTGATTTCTTACTGCTCATTTTTATTTACCTTTATTACTCACTGAGTTGGAGTACTCACTTTACTCTTTGTATCTCGTGTGTAGCTGCATGTATTTGTTAACACGGTAGTGGGTTTTGAGCTGGTTGGAGGCTAAGTTATCGGAGTTTAGTGAGGTGACTGACAGCATTCACACACCACATTTCTTCCTTTTTGCTTATCAGTCTTATTTTGAATATTTCAATCTTTCTAGTTGTAGTTATACTCTAATAGATGCTCGTGACCTGTGACACCCCGGTGTTAGACGGTATTCCGCACTTTATAAAGAAATCTTTTGTACAGTCTATGGTTATTTAATCATGCTAAAATTAATTATTAATATTAACTATCTTGAAAAGGCAAAATGAGTTGGTTAGCAGACCTTGTCTTCACGAGAGGCATCATCACAACCGGATCGGGGTTTGGAGTCGTGACAAGATTGTATTAGAGCCTAGGTTACATAGGTCTCACGAGTCATGAGCAGGTTTAGTAGAGTCTCGCGGATCGGCACAGAGACATCAGTTTGTATCCTCGAGAGGCTGCAGAACCTTTAGGAAAACTTCACATTCTTGAATTCTTATCGTGCGTCCCTAATTTAGCTTGAAAAGTAACTTGTTAAATTCCTTCCACGCATTCGTATGCGCATATGAGCGTTCAGTATCAGATGTGTCTTGAGGGCTTGTGATTCCCTGATCGAGGGGCGAGATGTGATCTCTATGAGTTTATGCTAGGCCAGTCTGGAGGACTTGAGGCCGGATCTTTGCCTATGGCTTGAGCACCAAGGTGTTGATTGTGTTGGCAAGTGTTCTGAAATTATATGTTCGGTATTGTCCCTCTTAGTGGTACTAACGGCTGGATAACTATGTGATGAGTATGTTAGTACTAAGAGATATATCTATATAACTTGGAAGTGGTGAGGAAGGGCTGCTCGAGGATAGAATAATTATTAGGTGCTGGAATTCCATATTGATTCCAGGTATAGACCACAGTTATGGGCGTGTGAATGAACTTTTTCAAGTTTTCCAATTGCGAGAGAAGTAACTTTCATGTTGCAGCATGAGTTCAAGCTCAGGAAGACTAAGTAACTGCGTACGGTTCATGACGGTGGAAGGTATGCAGAAATATTAATTGGAGGCAAAGCAGATGGGTTATGTCCTACGGGGTGTTCTGGGGTTGTGTGACCCTTATGTGACTGTTAAAAGGTCTCAGGTGCAAGTGGAATGTAAGTGTTGAAGTTTGAATTTTGGGTCGCTTAAGATAGTGGGCTTAACTGTTGTGAGAATGAGTGCAAAATTTGTCGAATATTTAAAGTAATTGATGATCTGTGTTTACACAAGCTTACGAAGAATTTGAGTTTAATCTAACTATGGTATTGTAGCTTCAACAGAGCATATGCGTTATGAATTATTGGGTGTGTTTTGATCTATAACTTCGACCCAAGTGGGGGAGTTCACAATTGATCAAGTTGATTGCACGATTAGGAGCTATGTTGTCTCCAATTTGAGGCATGTTGGTGAGCCGCTGATGGCTCATAGAAATTGAAGTCAAGGATAGCTCTAGTGAAGGAAAATTTTGGCAAGGTTATATGGTGCTTCGCAGGTGTTGGAAAATCACAGGATATCTTAAGTTGTTGTTGGTAAAGAATGCTCGGTGTATAGAGAAGGAAAATGCTTGTTTGTATTGGTATGAGGTCGTATCCTGCGGTGTCAGAGTGCTAATGAGGTACAGGTGGTTCTGTTAGTTTGATCAGGTTAATTACAGTGTAAATAGAGTAAATGACTCTCGAGAATGGTTCTAATGTGTTCAAGATTCTACATGTAACAATCAGGTGTTTGAAAATTGTATATGTGGTTAGAAACATAATTTTCACTGGGAGAGGTCAAGACTTGTGGTATTTCTATGTTAGTTATGGGATTCTACGTATCAATATCAGGAAAGTAAAGGTAACAGATTTAGATTTGCAGGAAATTACTCAGGGTAAAGTAACCTGGAATGTGGTGTTTCTGGGAATGTGTAAGAAAGTATTTAGTGTTGTATGAGCCATAGACAGTGTGGCTTTACGCTTGTGTTCCGTGTGGTAAGTCTAGGTCGAAGAATTGTAATGTTATAGTAAGAATGAGTTTCGAGTCGAAGGTAAATCAGAAGGAAATTCGGATAGCTGGGATAGCTTGGTAGTAGCCCTAGTTGGCATGGTAAGGATATGTTTACCTCTTGGATGTTTACGAGATAATGCGTTTCTACAGGTGTTTCTCGGCAATTCCTTTGGGTGGTAATGACCTGCATAGTTCGATCGAGTTAGAAGGATTCAATCTTGACGAATTAGATTTGTGCAAATGGGGTTCGAAGAGTTCTTGATGGTCTATGCCACGGTTACAGATGAGTATTTTCAACGAGCGTAAGGAGCATGGGATGTGTAGTGATTTTCTTCTAGATGGGATCAATGGAAAGTTCTTGGTTAGTTAAGTACATAGTTGCTTGTGGCTCGGAAGGGATATGAAGTTCTTATTTGTTTGTCCCGGCTAGGATGGTTGTCCTTGTGTGTTATAAGAGGAAGCGGGTTATTATGGACCCAGGTAAAGCTATTCGGCTAGTTCAGTGTGAGCGGAATTGGCTTGAAGTGTGTGAAAGGAGTTAAACCAACTTATGGTCCCCACGTGAGTCACATGTGTTCATTTCAGTATAGCGCTCCTCAGTGTGGGGTATTTGTATATCAGATGTTGTTCCGTCATCGCCAAAATTAATGTATATTATGACTGTGCCGTGTAAGTTGTGAAACGGCTTGATTAATCCCTATGTGTTGAGTCTCTATGTAGTGACGATGTTATGTGAGAAGGAGAGCTCTTGAGATTCAGAGTATATATATCGCACCTCAGTTGTGCTCGAGTTTTGTAGCGTATTGCTCTATCGGTCTCACCAGGATGGTATTATGCGCTTAGCGTGCTTGTGACCAATATTCGGTAAATTGTAATAGTGAGAAATTCAGCTCCGTATATATCTCCTTGTGTAAATTTTATGATGGGATCGGGTGGCATGCTACCACGGGTATGTTATTGGTATTGGGTCACACGCCACAACAGGGTGATGTTGAGTAAGGCTCCTATATATATATATATATATATATATATATATATATATATATATATATATATATTCTTGTATTTTGCTTCCTATTTTCTAAGGAAATCCATGTCTGTTGTGTGAGTTGAGTAGTCCCTTCCTGAGTTATTTCCTTATGCATCAGGTTCGAGCTGAGGCCTATTGGCATGTTGTGGCATCATGTGAGACTATTGGTCATGCCAGGGGTGACTTATTGCCTGAGTAGTTCATATTGGCGAGACGAAATTATGGTATCACGGATAGGTGCGACAAGACTATTTAGAAGTATATTACAAGACAATTACCAGTATTTGGTTCGTAATGAGATAATGATTTTAGTCAAGAGGAATGATTCGGTGTTTGGTTAGCTATGCAGTTGGGTAGAAATTTTTACACCTCCTCTGTTGTGGTGGTATCGCCAGCACTATAGCAGGATGTATATATATGTGTGTATATATATATATATATATATCATAAGGAGCATTGGGAGCATCAGATTCATGATATTTTGGCTATTAAGGTTTAGGGAGTGTCATTGTGGTTAGATGATGAATTATGCGGTGCATGGTGCTAATTCAGCAAATGCATGAAGTCATGTTTTGGCACATCGTGCGGTAGTTGATAAGGTGATTATATATTGGAAACAGGCCTGGCAGAGGATTTCAGAAGTTGAAAACCTGGTTCTAAAGCCCATCTTCCTAAATAAAACAGGATATCTTCAGAATTGCTCGAGCAAGTGTACTCAACTGGGTTGTGGTAGCACGGGCAGGTGTACGAGGTATTAAATAGTGGTTTTAGATAACTCCAGAACAATTTTTAGCACGTTCGTGGATGAACTTATGTTTAAGTGGGAGATAATGTAACGACACGAATGGTCATTTTGAGCTCTAGCGCGTCGTTCAACAGTTTGAGGCCAAGAGCAACTTCACTTCAGGTATTAAGAATTTGTATGCGTGGTTGGAATTGAATTCCGGGAAATTCGAAGTTGATTTGGAGAAAGAATTCTCATTTCAAAAGCTTTAAGTTGAAAGAATTGACTAAGATTGAATTTTTTGAGTGAACGACCTCGGAACCGGGATTTGAAGGTTCTAGCAGGTTCGTATGATGATTTCGGACTTGGTCATGTGTCCGAATCGGGTTCAGGAAGTCCCGGGAATGTTTCGGCAACTATTGTGGAAGTTGGCTTTTTTGAAAGAATTTCATAAGTTTGGGTTGAAGTCCAAATCAGTGTTAGATGTTCGTTTGGAATTTCCGAGTCTGGGAATAGCTTCGTAAGGAAATCTTGGTGTTGGGAGTGCGAACGGAAGTGAATTCGGAGGTCCGTGGGTCATTTTTGAGTCATTTTGCTAAAGTTAGAAATTTGAAGGTTTCTTTGATAAGTTTGACCGAGAGTTGAATTTTTTATATCGGGGTCAGATATCGATTTCGGAAGTTGAAGTAGGTCGTAATATCCAATGTGACTTGTGTGCAAATTTGAAGTTATTCCGGAATGATTTTGGTAAGGTTTGAGACACATATTCTCTTTTAAGGAAGCTTAAGTTGGAAAAGTCAACCGGATATTGATTTTGTGCTAGAGGGCTCAGATGTAAGTTTGGATGGTTCGGTTAGCTTTGGGAGGTAACTTGTGACTTAGGAGCATGATCGAAAGAAGTTTTTGAGGTTCGTAGTAGATTTAGGTTTGAATTGGCAAAGTTAATATTATTTGGCATTTTCGGTTGATAGGTGAGATTTTGATATAGGGGTCAGAATGGAATTCCTAGAGTTACAGTAGTTCCTTTTTGTCATTTGGGATGTGTGTGCAAAATTTTATATCATTCGGACGTAGTTTGGTTGGGTTTTTATCAAAAGAGTAATTTAGAAGATTTTGAAATTTTTAGGCTTGAATCCAATGCGAATTTGGTGTTGTGATGTTACTTTGAGCGTTCTGAAGGTTGTAACAAGTTTGAATGATGTTGTGGGATATGTTGTCATGTTTGGTTGAGGTCTCAGTGGCCTCGGGTGAGTTATGGGTGGTTAAACGGACTATTACATCTTTGGAAAAATTGCAATTTTTTCTTTTAGCTTCAGCGGTACACCAGAAAACTTCTGGTGCGAGGAGTCTAGTTTGGAAGCTCATATCTTGAAATCTATAAGGAATAAGAAAAATTTCAAAACAAAAAGGTTGTAGCCCTTTCATTCTAGTTTCCATAGAGTAAAACCATTCATGATTTGGATATTCTCTCAAAAAGTTATGATGGATCGAAAATGGCCGGTGGAGCAATTTCGATAGAATTTTCTGATACATTTTAGAAGCTCATATCTCAGAATATATAAAGATTTAGATGGTGTACAACCTATCAAATGAAAGATCTTCGAGTCTAGTTTCTAATCTTCAAACCGTTTGTCATTTGGATATTTCTAAAAGGGGTTATGGGTGTTTTAGCATAATGTGTACAGTAGGGAAAAATTTTAAGAGGATGTACAACCTGCACAGCACAAGGTATAACTCGATGAAGCATGGGCAAATTGTTTTAAATACGAATTTTACCTCATTTCTTTAATTTCTTTCATTTAGATTGGACAATTTTAGAGAGCTCAAGGATAGATTTTCACCAAGCAACACTAGGTAATTGATTTCTTCCTATTTTTGAGTAAAATATGTGATGTTACATGGATTTAGACATGAAAATCAGTATAAAAAGGTGGAGTTAGGGCTTGACATTATGAGACATTCTAGGGATGATTTTAGGGGTCAAACGAACTCCGATTTTTGAGTTCTTTATATGTACGAACTTTTGAGATGATGAAGAATATTTTGGAATAAAGCTTGTCTAGTTTCGAGAAGTTGGATCGATGCTCGAGTTTTGATAATTTCGGGATTTGTGCCCGTTATTGATTATTTTCGCTTGGGCTTTGTTCTCTTAGCATATTGTGATGTATTCGTTCTAGTTTTGGATAGATTCGATGCTCTTGGAGGCCGATTTGCGGGGCAAAGGCGTCGCGAGCTAGAGATTTTGCCGGTTCGAAGTGAGTAATGATTGTAAATGATATCCTGAGGGTTTGAAACCCCGGATTTGCACATTGTAGTGCTAT
>MU767726.1:54111-82907 GCA_026770625.1 Nicotiana glauca | reverse complement strand
CATCATACGAACCTGCTGGAACCTTCAGATCCCGATTCCGAGGTCGTTTACTTAAAATTCAAATCCTAGTTCATTTTTTTTTTACTTTAAGCTTCTCAAAAGAGAATTCTCTTCCCAAATCAACTCTGAATTTCCCGAAATCAAATTCTGACCACGCGTACAAGTCATAATACTTGAAATGAAGCTGTTTATGGCCTCTGACTGCTGAATGGAGCGCCAGTACTCAAAACGACCGGTCGGGTCGTTACAAAAAAGGCTCATGACACTATTTTACCAGAAAGGAATCAAGAAGAATGTCCAGTTATTTGTGGATGGATGTAACACATATCAAAGAAGCAAATCTAATGTAGCAGCCTACCCTGGCCTTCTGCAACCACTACCTATTCTAGATGTGGTNATATGCACTTCAAACCAAACTTATGAAATTTCTTCTAAAATGCTAACTTCCACAATAGGTGCCAAAATGCTCCCGGGTTATTCAAAACCCAATCCGGGCATACGCCCAAGTCCGAAATCATCATACGAACCTGCTGGAACCTTCAGATCCCGATTCCGAGGTCGTTTACTTAAAATTCAAATCCTAGTTCATTTTTTTTTTACTTTAAGCTTCTCAAAAGAGAATTCTCTTCCCAAATCAACTCTGAATTTCCCGAAATCAAATTCTGACCACGCGTACAAGTCATAATACTTGAAATGAAGCTGTTTATGGCCTCTGACTGCTGAATGGAGCGCCAGTACTCAAAACGACCGGTCGGGTCGTTACAAAAAAGGCTCATGACACTATTTTACCAGAAAGGAATCAAGAAGAATGTCCAGTTATTTGTGGATGGATGTAACACATATCAAAGAAGCAAATCTAATGTAGCAGCCTACCCTGGCCTTCTGCAACCACTACCTATTCTAGATGTGGTGTGTTCATAAATTAATGTGGACTTTATAGATGGTTTACCTAAGTCCCATGGTTATGAAGTCATTTTTGTGGTTGTGGACAGACTAAGTACGGTCATTTCATTCCCTTGAGGCATCCTTACACTGCCAAATCAGTAGCCAAAGTATTATTGGATAGTATAGTTAAATTGCATGATCTTTCAAACTCAATTGTTAGTGAGAGAGATGCAGTGTTTTTCTGTTCATTTTGGAAAGAGTTATTCTCAATACAATGGGTGAAATTGAACACTCCCTCGGCCTATCATCCTCAGTTTGATAGAAAAACTAAAGTTCTAAACAAATACTTGGAAACATATCTCAGATGTTTCTGCAATGAGGATAACTCCAAATAGTATTCTTGGTTACCTATGACTGAATACTGGTACAATACATCCGATTATTCAACTATTAAAACCACTCCTAGTTCTATATAGCATACCTCCCCCTTGCACCTTCCTTACTTACCGGGTGAATCAGCACACTGATCAATGGAGTTGAAATTGCAACTGCTCAAACACCATTTGCTGAGAGCTCAACCGATGAAACAACAAGCTAATGATCATAGGAGTGCCAGACAATTTGCAGTTGGAGATTGGGTTTATTTGAAGATTCAACCATATAAAGAAGTTATTGTGTAAGCACATCTATTCCATAAGTTAGCTACGAAGTATTATGGACCCTTTCAAATCTCTAAAAAAGTATGACCAACTGCATATACCATATTATTTCCACCATATGTCAGAATACACCCAACCATTCATGTATCACTATTAAAGAAATGCCACCAGATACTCACTCAAATTACCTACCTTCCCACCACTGACATTGCCATCCCACATTGCCCAAACCCAGAGACTATACTACAAATAAGGATGGTAAAGAAAGGAAACAAAGTTATAGGACAAGGACTGGTGAAATAGGCATAGTTACCACTTACCACAAGGATCAAGATGAGGAAATCTTGATACAAAAATTCCAGCTCATCTATCTCAAAGTTAGTAGAATTAGCAAATGACAGTTAGGAGGCAAAGTTTCGAAAATTAGTTAGTTAGATGCTACGTCAGCAAAAGTTAGTTGGAGTTAGTTATGCGAGTTGTTAGGAGAACAAGTTCTATTAGACAAGTTGTATTCATTCCATTTCAAATAAGTATATTGTAAGACACAGAAATAAATAAGAATTCTATTACAATTTTCCTAAATACTCTCTTCTCTCATAGTTCTCTCAAATCCATAACTCTTCTCATCACCATTACTGAAATTATCGAACTTCTCCGTTAAGTTCTTGAGTCAGCTGCTTGGTCCTCGAGTTCTTCAGAGAATTCCTACAATTAAGCTATCATCGACCTCCACAACCTCATATCTAGGATCATGTCCTCAGTAAGCTGAAGATGTATCATGTTATGCCTAATCACCTCTCCCTAATATTTCTTAAGTCTTCCTCTGCCCCTCTCGAAACCCAACATGCCCAATCTCTTACCCATCCTTATTATGGCATTTGAGCTTCTCCTCTTCACATGTTCGTGCCATCTCAGCGCACTTACCGCATCTTCTCTTCCATGGGGGGCCACCCCGCCTTGTCCCGAATATCTTAATTACTGATCCTATCTCTCATAGTATGCCCACACACCCATCCCAGCATTCTCATTTCTGCTACTTTCATCATTTGGACATGCACGTTCTTAACTGACCCACTCCACCCCATATAACAAGGTTGGTCTAACCACCACTCTGTAGAACTTGCCTTTAAGTCTTGGTGGCACCTTCTTATTACACAATACACCAGAAGCAAGCCTACATTTCATCCAAACTGCTCCAATATGGTGTGCATCAATTTTTTGGTTACCTTGGTTACTGACCCAAGATACTTGAATCTACCCATCCAGGGGATAACTTGTGAATCAAGACTTACTTAAACTACGTCCCCCACGAGTAATGCCATTGAACCTGCACTCCATGTATTCGGTTTTAGTCCTGTTCAACCTGAAATCTTTAGCTTCTAGGGTTTGCAGTGGCGTACGCTGAATTTTTCATAAACGGTGTCACAATTTAAAAAGATGAACAAATAAATAACTTATTATAGTTGTAAGATGTGTCATTTTCAATATTTATATGCAATAGTATTATTTCTCTTATATATAACTAGCAAAAAAATCGATGAAGCTGTGTCCCCTGACAGCGCATAGGACAAGGTGTATACGCCCTTGAGGGTTTGTCTCCAAACCTCTAAGCTAGTATTAACTTCGCCTCCCCTCTCGTCAATTAGCACTATGTTATTAACAAATAACATGCACCATGACACCTACCCCTACATGTGCCGCGTCAATACATTCATCGCCAAAATGAACGAGAACGGGTAAGAACTGAACGATGGTGCAACCCCATCACGACCGGAAAGTATCCCGAGTCACCTCCCACAGCCCTAAACCCGGGATTTTGCTCTATCATACATATCCTTAATCGTGATTTATAAGTCCCAAATGCGATTTACTTGTTTTCTACATTTTCTTTCCACCGTTTTGGACTTTCGTATTAGCTACGTATAAGTTCTTCAATAGAAAATAATTTAAAAATAAGTTCTCCTCGGATGGTAACTCTTTATATAATCAATGATTATCAATTTCTTTAATAAATGTACAAATTTAGTGTTATTCTTTATTAGCTACATATAAATTCTCCGATCGAAAATAACTTAACAAAAAGTATCTCTTTTGATTGTAACTCCTTATATAACTAATAAATTCTCAATTTTCTAGATAAATGTAAAAAGTTATTGTTGCTATTTGATAAATATAAAACTTCAAGTGTGCTTAATGTCAAACCTCCTTTTTTACACACCTACCCCGAAGGATAAATGTATAAGGAAGTTTTTCCATTTAAAGTGACATTATTCGAAATGAGATTTTTTTTTTAAAGTCGCCACTTGGGATAGGTTTGGCTTTTGGTGTCCGAAGTCACCGGTTTAACTTAAATCCCAAATCAAGGAAAATTTTGACTTCCCAATTGGAGTATGCGAACCAGAAATTCTGTGTAAGAAATTATGTTGACCCGAGGGAAGGTGTTAGGTACCCCCGGATCCCGTGGTTCTAGCACGGTCGCTTAAATTATTATAAATGGCTAAAAATCTAATTTTTATACATGTTCCAAACTATATTGCAATTTTATAATTATTTATCGCTTTTAACTATTTTTTTACGAAAGTGAACATCGTTTAAAAAATGTATTTTCAGATCACGTCACATGAAATGCACCTGGATCCTCGACACATCCTTATTCGACGTTTTGGGATTTGGATTTGGGTCGCATGAAATGCACACCCATATTTAGGAAGGTAGGATTATTAAAATTCGCGCCTAAAGTGACTAACGTCTTTTAACTTTGCGAAGGGTCGTAAAATTCGCTAAACGGCACGCTCTAAATGCTAAGTATTTTTAATTAAGTAATTAATGAGGACCCCGCAATTTGTATATTTTTGTTTGGCGAGGCTTGTCTTATTTTTATTGTTTAAAGGCCAACGTAAAGTAAACTAAGATTTTCTATTTATTATTTGTCTCAAAAAGGGTCTAATTAATTTACATTTATAAATTCGAGCCTTGAATTCAAGTCCGAATTCAAACAAAAGGAACGACCTTTTTAATTTGAACCCGCCACCTAACTCGAAACCCAAATTTATATTTGCCAATTGATCCCCTATTCCTAGCATAATTTTTTTTAAAAGAGCCTTTTGACTTCTAGCAATTTTTGGGCCTTGCGAAGTTGGCCCAAGTCTATGGCAATAGCAGTCTGCGAAGGGAGCCTGCATTGGGCTTTGGGGAATTAGCCCAAGGCCTAGTTATATATGAGGCCGATTTTCAGCATTTGCTATGCTTGGGCCTCTTAAAAGTCCAATTCAACTTGAATTCAACTTAAAAAAAATTTTAACCTTATAAATTTTAACAAAGAAAATTTTGTGCAGAAATTGTGACCACTTTCTGAAAGTATTTGAATATGCTGAACATGCTGAAATATAATGTTAAAATCAGAACTAGTTTAATGCTGATCCTGCTAAAATTGAACATGTTAAAGCCAATATTATTGAATAAGCAATATGGAACTCGAATTATGACTTATTCTAGTTTGATGTCCAGTCCCATTTATATATCTAGTCCGTATATCCAATTCCAGCACTCCTATATGTCCACCCCTATTTAATTGCAACAGTAGATGAGATGCATTTTAAAAGTAGGAACATAGTAAACTACTTGGACGTCCTCAATTATTAACTCCACACGAATACCTAAACTTAACTTATTCTAATGTTTAACAGTGACGATTAATACAAACAACAGTCCAAACTATACACAAACAGTCCTATAATAACAGTCTATGATTATAAAGTAACTAAGTCTACAAAAGCCACTATTTATCTAGCTAATGCTACATAGCATCCAAAAAACAAAAACATACTTTGGAGAAAATGAAGGAGCATTTTTATTCCACTTGTCAATCCAAGCTAACAACATATCAAAACTCGAGTATGTACCTGGAAATTGGGGCAAAACAAAGGTCAATGAATTGTCAGCAAGGTCGCAGCGATTCAGCAGTAAAAATCACAGGCTCGGAGTAATGTTATAATGCTAGAAATGTTGTCAAATAGCACAAAATCCTTTGCAGTTAAGAAACCAAGCAAAATAGCTTAAATGCACCCAAATCAACTTGAGATTGAACCCGGGAATGTTTAGAAGATTTCAGCAACTAAGTGTTGATTTAAATGATGTGAATGAGCTACTAAAATATCAAAATTAGCCTAAAGTTCATAATAGAACAGTATTTTTGGGGATTTTTGTAAGATTTCTGTTTTTTTTTTGGTTTTTCCTGAAAATTTAGATCTAAAAATGAAGGTTTTTGCTACTGGAATTCAGATTTAAATTGTCTTTTAATTTGAAATTCAAAATATGAGATTTCAACTTGTAAGAGGAGGATTTTGGAGGGAATTATAAGCTGGAAGGAATTTGGAATTTCAGAGCTTCTAAACCTTGTTAAAGAAGGCACTAGGGATGCCTTTTATAGGCAAGAAATGGGGCAGAATGTTCTGGAAGGGTTTTCCTATTTTCCCCCTTTTTATTTTCAGAAATTGACTATTAGACCCTAACTTTGTGACTTGTTACCCAAGTTACTGCATTAAAAATGTAGAAACTTACACTAAGGCCCCCTTATAGAAGGCCCTAGAGTGTTCTTTTAGCTATGAAAAACCTATACTACCCTTGTTTTGGTTCTAGAATTACCAAGTCTTAAAAAACCAGCACTTTTAGATGCCTAAACTACCCTTGCTTGCCCTTAGAATTACTAACCCTAATATGAACTATAACTCTCAACCCCCTTTTACCTTAGTTAAAATCTTAACTATAGTTAATCCTAATGAGTCTAAATCAGCTATATCCATGACACATTAGCCTAAGCTAAACCTAATAATTTATTAAGACTAACTACTGAATTAATGAAAACTAAACTAAACTAATTAAAAACAGCTAGTAACAACTATAAAGAAATACTGAACAATGAATTAAGATCAGTTAAGTCCAAACAAAGTCAATAAAGACTATTAAAGCAAAAGATTAAACTAATATCTTACAATTACAAAGCATAACAAAGATCAAAACCTAGCCAATCCTAAAAATCATATTACTAATCAGACTATCATCAAAACGAACTAAAGTCAAACAAACAATCAAAAAAGGAAAATCAAGCACAAAATTATAACACGATGTCAGAACACACTGACCAATACTAAATCGAAAATAAAAATAGAAATTATCAATTATGAGATCTTAAAACAGAAGAAAAAGGCTAAACAAAGAATCGAAAATAGAACTCACCTATGCAAGGCCGGAATGGAGATTAAAAAAAATTGATTCGAGCCACGGAATAATGTTAATCGTTTGTTCTTCTCAAAGAACAAATGAAAACATTATTTCGTGGCTCAAATCCAATACCAGACTCGAAAAACCAGGCCAAATCGAGCAAAAATGAACTCCTAGGGTCTGCCTTTTTCGAGATTCGAAATTCGAGCCGTTCCGGTGATGTTTGAAGGGAACTGATGCTAGATACAGAAAGAGAAGGAAATGAGGAACCTAGGGTATAAATTTGGGGTTATTTGGATGATTTTGCATTGTGGCCGGATTTTCGATCTGAAATTCGAGAAATCGGTGAGGATTTGACGGAAATGGATTTGAGGATTGGAAAGAGGAGGAAAAGAGGAGTAAGGGGTGTAATTTTGGGGTTATTTGGAGCATCGCTGGCGGCGGAGGCGATTTCCGGCCGGCGGCGGACGGCGGAGGAGGGCTGAAGCACGGTGGGGATACGGTGGCCGGCGGAGACGGGGTGGGGTTACAGGGGTGTACAAGGATGATGAGAAATGGTTTAGGGTATGGGATATTTTCGGACAATTTTATTTAAATTGAAGGATCACTTTGGACCATTGGATGAGGAGAGATTGACGGTCAAGATCAAACGATGCCAAACGGCGTCGTTTCATTTTATTGAGGGGGCAGGCCGAATTTTTAAGTGGAATAGGCTTGGGAAACGGATACTAGAAAGGGATGAGGGGGAAATCGTTTGAGCCAGACCAACTTGGCCCAATTTTATGGCCTGATTTAATTATTCACTCCCTTTTTATTAATTTTCTTTTCTTTTCTTTTCCTTTTTATTTAATTGTTTTGTATTTTATTTGTTATTATTATTTTGTTTGTATTTTTTTATTTTATTATACAAGACCCAAATCAAAAATCTAAAATTATACTAATTAATTTCTAAAATCAACTAATTCCTAATTCGAAAGAAAACTAAACTAAAAAATGTAAAATGTAGAATTAAAAATGGTAAAAGGACTATTTTTGTTATTTTTCTCCTATTTTAGTAATATTGATTGATTGAACTATAAAAACAAATTCTAAATGCAAGCGTACTATTTTGTACTTTTTAATGAATTATAGCAACTAAAAAAATGCACACAAAAATACAAACAAGATATAAAATCATGCAATTAATTCCTAAAAGTTCAAATAATAAAAAAAAATTCTAATTCTAATGAATTTATAGGAGTAAATTAAGCGTGGCAAAAATCACGTGCTCACAGCTGCCCCTCTTTGCTCGAAGACACGACGGATTTTCGGGCAAAGATAAATGAGCACCATAAAGGATTTTTGCCCTCTCAGCACTCCATGAGAAGCATTTTGAAAACCGTCTGACCGAATCCTGCTTCGGAGGTTGCCTACATATCCTTGGCTATAAAGGAATCAGGTCAGTGTAGTTCTGGGAGGGTCGGTAGCTGAGACTACCAGGAGCTGTGATTTCACTGCTATTGCTGCTGCTACTGCTTGTTGACCTCCTTATTACACCAAAAAAGAAAAATCAAAGCTACACTAGCTATGCCTATCCACTATGAGTTACAAGATTCCTATCTATAATTCTCTTGAAACTTGATCTTGAGTTTAGCTGGTTTTGCCGTGGACTTCGATCTGAATCTTGATGCTCAAGTTGTAGGTGTTCACTTCATCATGCAGCACTAGGTCAAAAATAGGATCAGCGGAGCTTGTGACTTCAATCAGATTTTGAGCAATCCGCAACCTTGATTGCTTCACATTTGAATTCATTTCTTTTTGTTCTTTTCTTCTTTTCTTGATTCAGGATTGAGATTTAGTCGATTGGTCATCTCACACCTTGTGTCTTGAGGTCGACCTGCTTAAGATACCCAAAACAAACAAACGAACGAAATTTTCTGCCCCAGTTTTCACTAGGAAAATTTCGTGAGTTAGTTGTGACACATATCTAAGCGATCAAATCAGGATTGTGCAGGGAGATCCTCGATTTTTTTTGGATTTGGGAAGAAAAGGCTCCATGGTTTTTTGGCCCGGAGATCCTCGATTTTTTGGCCGGGATTTGGAAAGAAAAAGCTCTGCGATTTTTTGGCCGGGAGATCCTCGGTTTTTTGGCCTGGATTTGGAAAGAAAAAGCTCCACATTTTTTTGGGAGATCCTCGGTTTTTTGGCCGGGATTTGGAAAGAAAAAAGCTCCTCGGTTGTTTGGCCGGGAGATCCTCGATTTTTTGGCCAGGATTTGGACAGAAAAATCTTTACAGTTTTTTGACCGGGAGATCCTTTATTTTTTGGACGGGATTTGGAAAGAAAAAGCTCCCCGATTTTTGGCCGGGAGATCCTCGGTTTTTTGGCCGGGATTTGGAAAGAAAAAGCTCCGCGGTTTTTTGGCTGGGAGATCCTCAGTTTTTTGGCCGGGATTTGGAAAGAAAAAGCTCCATGGTTTTTTTTGGCCGAGAGATCCTCGGTTTTTTGGCCGGGATTTGGACAGAAAAAGCTCCACGGTTTTTTGGCCGGGAGATTCTCGGTTTTTTGGCCGGGATTTGGAAAGAAAAAGCTTCACGGTTTTTTGGCCGGGATTTGGAAAGAAAAAGCTCCACGGTTTTTTGGCCAGGATTTGGAAAGAAAAAGCTCCACGGGTTTTTTGGCCGGGAGATCCTCGGTTTTTTGGCCGGGATTTGGAAAGAAAAAGCTCCACGATTTTTTGGCCGGGAGATCCTCGGTTTTTTGGCCAGGATTTGGAAAGAAAAAGGCTCCTCGATTTTTTGGCCGGGAGATCCTAGGTTTTTTAGCCGGGATTTGGAAAGAAACAGCTCCTCGGTTTTTTGGCCGTAATTTGGAAAGAAAAAGCTCCTCGGTTTTTTGGCCGGGAGATCCTCGGTTTTTTGGCCGGGAGATCCTCGGTTTTTTGGCCGGGATTTGGAAAGAAAAAGCTCCTATGCTACTATGATTTATTTTTCTTTTGGGGTTTTCAATTTCTTTTCTTCTTCTTCTTCTTCTTCTTCTTCTTATTTTTCCTTCTTTTCTTATTCTTTTTATTTTTCCTTTTCAGTTAGCAAAACGCATGAAAGAATTTCGGGAAACTTCCCTTTCTGTCGCTTTCCTGCTGCAAAGCTGTTTCATTGCTTGCGCATTTCATTTCTTTTGGGTTGCACCTGATTCTTGCATGGTTGACTTGAATGGAACCTGTTTTCAACAAAGAACAGTTTATTAGTTTGAAAAGGTGGTTGCTTTTGTGGCCTTGATCATCCCAATTGCTTGATCCCGGCCCCCTTTCCGTTGAGAACTTCGCTGCTTGTTGGCTTTGAGGGTGAATCTCTTTTTAAACTGACCGGGTGCAGCTCTCAGGATTTCATTATGACTTCGCCTGTGTGGGCTCTGGCCTTTTCACTTTATTCTGCCTTTGGGACCTTTGCCTTTGACTTTATTTCTTTTCAAATGTCTTTACTTTGAAAGCATCAATCACCATGGTCAATCGGGATTGGACTGACGCACTCGCTGAGGCTGGGAATTTTCTCCGGCTTCTGCCAGACGGAGCCTTGTGAAACCGGTCCTGCCACCTTCTTTTTGTGAAAGTTACGGAATCAGAGTTAAGCCGAAAGGGATTCAAAGGACAATAAGCAACAAGCAAGCGTATGAGTTTTGAAGAGAAGCGTCCCTTTCGGGGGAAAAAGAAGGACTTATCTAGGGTGCATGCTGGCTTCAAATGAACATGACATGCTTCTTGGATTGGACGCCTGACCCACACAAACTTTCCAGCCTCTCGTGAACCCATTGATCCGCATTTCAAAACCAGGGAACCTTGCCAAGACTCTTTTAGTGATGAGATGTCTTCTTTTCGGCCGACAGCGCCCTTTGCGGGTTTTCGCTAATCGACCTCTCTCATTTCTCTTCTCACCGTCGCCCGATAGTGCTCTTTGAGAGTTTTCACTAAGCGGACTCTCTCATTTTTCAGTTTCTCTACTCACCATCGCCTTATGGTGCCCGAAGGTTTTCACCGATAAGACTCTCTCATTTTATTTTTCTCAATTTGCATTGTGTCAGATTCCAACAATGATGTTTTTTGTTCTTTTTTTTTTACTTCCCTGCTTTTGCCAATTGATCGAAAGGACTTGGGCAAGGTCTCTGGGTAAAAAGGATTTTGGGCAGAACTACAACTTTGGAACCGTTTTGGCGGATTCATAACCGAACCATCATATCATCTGCCCCAGTTTCATTTTTTGGGGATATTCAGATTTTTGTTTTAGTGTGACTGAACCTCAGGGAGAGGCTGCCTACGTATCCTTTCGGAATCAAGTCAAATGTAGTTCAAGCAGATAATTTTTGTTTTTTTTTGTTATTTTTTGTTTTTGTTTTGTTTTTCTTTTCTTTCTTTTCTTTTTCTTTTTCTTTTTCTTTTCTTTTCTTTTTTCTTTTCTTTTCTTTTTCTTTTCTTTTCGTACTTCCGGGTTCCAAAGAGGGTAGCAAAATAAACAGAACCGGCTCAAAAGGTTTACGAAGGATTGACAGTGTTTGGGGGAGCGGGAAGGAAAGCCTTCATCCTCTCAATTGCACAAAAGCCATCACCCCCAGGAGGTCTAGACATAGTACCTTTTTACTGCATCCGCATTGACCGCTGTTTCAGGATCATTTCCTTCAATGTCTCCTAGATACAATGCTCCTTTTGGCAAAATCTTTCGGATTATGTATGGACCTTTCCAAGTGGGAGCAAACATTCCTTTTGCTTCCTGGTGATGAGGGAGAATGCGTCTGAGCACGAGTTGTCCCACTTCGAAGTTCCTGGGACGTACTTTCGTGTTATAGGCGCGAGCCATTCTTTGTTGGTACAATTGCCCGTGGCACACTGCGGCCATCCATTTTTCATCAATTAGTGACAACTGCTCTAGCCGGGTTTTAACCCACTCATTGTCCTCGATTTCTACTTCAATGATTATATAAAGCGAAGGGATTTCTACTTCTGCAGGTATGACTGCTTCAGTTCTGTAAACCAACAAGTATGGGGTGTCCCCGATTGATGTACGCACTGTGGTGCGATACCCGAGTAATGCAAAAGGCAGCTTTTCATGCCATTGCCTGGAGCTCTGAATCATCTTTCTCAAAATCTTCTTGATGTTCTTATTCGCTGCTTCGACGGCACCATTGGCTTTTGGCCGATAAGGGGTAGAGTTTCTATGTGTTATCTTGAATTATTCATATACCTCTCCCATCAGACGACTATTCAAGTTTGCAGCATTGTCGGTAATGATAGTTGCAGGAATACCAAAGCGACAATTGAGATTAGAATGCACAAAATCTACCACAGCTTTCTTGGTGACCGACTTGGGAGTGATGGCCTCAACCTATTTTGTGAAGTAATCGATTGTAACCAATATGAATCTATACCCGTTTGAAGCTTTTGACTCGATTGGCCTAATGACGTCCATACCCCAGGCAACAAACGGCCAAGGTGCTGACATCAGATGAAGCTCTATTGGAGGTGCATGAATCGAGTCACCGTGCACCTGACATTGATGGCATTTTCGAACAAAGCTGAAGCAATCCTTCTCCATGGTTATCTAATAATATACCGCTCGCAGGATTTTCTATGCCAAAACATATCCGTTCATATGAGGTCCGCACACCCCTGCGTGCACCTCATGCATAATTTTTTCGGCTTCTTCAGCATCAACGCATCTTAGCAAATTGAGGTCCTGGATCCTTTTATACAAAACATCGCCGCTTAAGAAAAAACCACTCGCATGTCGTCTAATGGTTCTCTTCTGGTCCCTAGTGGCTTGCTCGGGGTACTCTTGTGATATCATGATAACAGGGCTGAACGCTGGGTTCCCCTTCGACCGCATTACAATAACCGTGCCTTTCTTTGATTTGAATTTCCAAGGGATCAATATGGGCATTGCCTGGGTAAGGCAGCATTGAGGCTAAGGTGGCGAGTGCATCAGCTAGTTCATTGTGACATCGAGGGATGTACCTGGATTCTATTGACTTGAAGCGTTTAGTGAGATCTTCCACGTGTTGCCGATATGGAATGAACTTAACGTCTCGATTCTCCCACTCTCCTTGTGCTTGCCGGATAATCAAATCAGAGTCCCCCATGATCAATAAGTCTTCAACTTCCTGATCAATTCCCATATCCATGCCCATGATGCAGGCTCCATATTCAGCTGTGTTGTTTGTGCAGAAGAATCGGAGCCTAGCCGTAGCTGGATAGTGCTGAACATTGGGTGATATCAAGATTGCCCCAATGCCTACACCTCTTGCGTTTACCGCTCCGTCAAAGAAAATTTTCCAAGCACGAGTGTCTTCAGAGATAGCTTCTACTGAATTAACTTCTTCATCTGGGAAGTAAGTGCTCAATGGTTGATATTCCTCATCAACCGGGTTTTCTGCTAAATGATCTGCCAATGCCTGGGCTTTCATTATCGTACGAGTGACATAGACTATGTCAAATTCAGTAAGCAGGATTTGCTATTTGGCCAGTCTCCCAGTGAGCATCAATTTCTGGAATATGTACTTCAACGGATCCAACCTGGTTATGAGGTAGGTAGTGTGGGCTTGAAGATAGAGTCTCAACTTCTGAGTGACCCACGTCAGAGCACAGCATGTTCTCTCCAACAAAGTATACTTGGACTCGTAGCTGGTGAACTTCTTACTCATATAGTAGATCGCCTGCTCTTTCTTGCCGGTTATATCGTGTTGCCCCAGAACGCAACCAAAAGAATTTTCCAACACCATCAGATACAAGAAGAGAGGTCGCCCTGGCTTGGGTTTGACCAACACCGAGGATTTGACAGATATTCCTTGATCTTGTCGAATGCCTCTTGACATTCGGATGTCCATTTGATTGCCGCATTTTTCTTCAAAAGTTTGAATATGGGTTCACACGTGGTAGTCAATTGAGCAATGAACCGACTAATATAGTTTAACCTGCCCAGTAAACTCATCATGTCTTTCTTAGTTTTCGGAGGAGGTATATCTCGAATAGCTTTTATCTTTGTTGGATCTAACTCGATCCCTCTTTTACTGACTATGAAACCTAGGAGCTTACCTGATGGGACTCCGAAGGCACATTTGGCCGAATTCAGCTTCAAATCATACTTGCGCAACCGCTCAAAGAACTTTCTCAGGTCTCGAACGTGGTCACTCTGAGTTCGGGACTTGATGATTACATCATCCACATACACCTCTATCTCTTGGTGCATCATGTCATGGAAAATGGTAGTCATGGCTCTCATATAGGTTTCCCCGGCATTCTTCAGCCCAAATGGCATGACCCGATAGCAGTAGGTGCCCCAGGGTGTAGTGAAAGCTGTCTTCTCGGCATCTTCTTCATCCATCAACACCTGGTGATATCCTGCGTAACAATCCACGAAAGACTGTATTTCATGTTTGTCGCAGTTATCAACAAGGATGTGGATGTTGGGTAATGGAAAATTATCTTTGGGACTCGCCCTATTCAAATCTCTGTAGTCCACACACACCCGAGTCTTCCCATCTTTCTTTGGCATAGGAACCACATTGGCTAACCATGTAGTATATCGGACCACCAGGATTACCCCTACTTTCAGCTGTTTTGTGATTTCTTCTTTGATCTTATCACTAATATCGGTTTTAAACTTTCTTTGCTTTTGTTGCACTGGAGGACAATCGGGGTAAATTGACAGTTTGTGCACCACTAGATCCACACTCAGTCCTGGCATATCATCATACGACCAAGCAAACACATCTTTAAACTCAAACAAGAGTTGGATTATTGCATCTCGAGTTTTCTCATTTGTGTGAATGCTTATTTTGGTTTCCCTTATTTCTTCGGCAGTTCCCAAATTAACCGGTTCAGTGTCATTCAGATTTGGCTTAGGTTTGTTCTCAAATTGTTCCAATTCTCGGTTTATTTCCCTAAAAGCCTCCTCTTCATCATATTCCGGTTCTTGATTCATTATTTCACAGTTAGACAACGTGTTTGAGTCGGGGCATGAAGTCCGCAAGCATGTCATGTTATTTAAAGCCGTATTATTATAACTGAAAAGAAAAGAAAAAAGGGAAAAATAACAAAAATCAGAAAGACTAAAGAGAAAATGCACGATGAAATATTGATTTCATTTCCTGGAATTTTTGAAAGATAACAGGGTTTACATTCATGAATTCAAAAGACAAGAAACTAAAGAAAACATCCGAGTTACACCCTGAGACAACTCGAGATGCAGAAAAGGTGACAAGGCTAGTCTACCGGGACTCCTGCCTGATCGGGAAAGGCATAGCCTTCAAATTTTTGAGTTTGGCGTCTGGTCCCATGTAGAGCACCTCAGCGGTGCTAGTCCCTTCCCCTGGCTGGACCATGTTGGTTTCATAAAGGATTTGCCTCATAGCTCTGCAGATATCTTCTATTTCATCAGCCGTGAACACCTCATCATCCTCTTCTGTGCTATACTTAGGCTTGACAAAGGTCTCATACAGATGTGGCAATGGTTGCGGCAGAACCCATCCATCTTTCTTTCTTTCGTCGGCCCATTTCTCATCATCTGGGGTAGGGTGGAAGCCTATCCCGAAATACTTTTTTGCTGCGGGCAGCGTTACTGGTTCGGCTATTCCTTGCAAAGCTTTTCCCAACCCTTTTCCTGGTTTGAAACCATGTCTAATCATTTCCTTGGCTACCATGATCGAAGCATTGGATAAGAAAGGCTGGGGGCATGGATGTCCTTCTCCATACTAATCATCTACCACAATTTCAAAGGCTTTATAGACAATATGCTCACTTCCCTCCCTCGCCTCCAGGCATGGGATAGATGAGTCACGATATATGGACTGCTCACCTTCCCCGTGGACCACGATCTCCTGATCTTCATGCTCAAATTTCACCATCTGGTGGAGGGTTGAGGGCACAGCTCCTGCAGCATGGATCCAAGGCCTTCCCAGAAGAAAATTGTAAGATGTATTCATGTCTAACACTTGGAAGTTCATGTCGAAATCCACCGGGCCTATGGTCAGTATCAAATCAATTTCGCCGATGGTATCTCTTTTAACACCATCGAAGGCTCTCACGCAAACATTATTTGGACGAATCCTTCCTATCCCTATTTCCATTCCTTGCAAAGTGGAGAGTGGGCAAATGTCAACCTTCGAGCCTCCGTCCGCCATGACCCGCTTAACATAGTAACCTTCACATTTGATCGTCGGGTGCAAGGCTTTATTGTGGGCAGCTCCTTCTGGAGGCAAATCACTTTTACTGAAGAAGAGTTGGTTGACATCGAAGAATCTTTCTGCCATCCTTTCAAGGTGTTCAACCGAAGTCTCGGCGGGCACATATGCTTCGTTCAGAGTTTTCAAAAAGGATCTTCTGATGTTCAGCAGATTTGGTCATCAGTGATAGCAGTGACACTTGCTCGGGACACTTCCTCAATTGGTCTACTGTTTCATAGTCTGGCATCTTCATTTTCTGAAAGAACGTCTTTGCTTCTTCAGCGCTCACCGGCTTCTTAGATGGAAAACATTTTCGTGTGGCGCTGTTTACCTCTTGTATATTTGAATATTTTTCAACAGGGACTATTCCTGGCAGTTCTCCCGAAATTTCCTTGCCTTTGTATGTGACCATTGTTTGTTGGTAGTTCCAGCACTGCAAAAGGGTCGGTCATGGGCTTTTGTGGTCCGCGTCCAATAACCACTGGCTCACTTAGCCGAGGCGGTTTAATTGCCCCCCGCACCACGTAGGCACCTTTCGACACATATATATGTGTCCCCTTCTTCACTTCATACTTCCTCGGAGTACTCACAACTAGTGGTTTCTCTTGGCGACCTCGCGGAACATAAAGAACCCCGTGTTTAGGAGGCACCGGCTCTGCTTTTGTCTCAGTTTTCTCCTTAGGCTCAATGTTGATAGCTTTATTCTTCTTCTCCTCTTTTTCCTGCTTCGGGGCTACCTTAGGTTTCCTTTCGGCATTGGCAATAACAATTATGGCTTTCAGAGCCGGATCAAAGTCTCGGTCTTCACAAATCATGCCGATTACCGCCCCGTTGTTATGAGCGGGCAAGGGATTATTGGTAACATTCGGGGCTCCTTCATCCCTCAACACTATTTTCCCTTGTTCGATCAATTCTTCCATAGCTTTTTTCAATGTCCAGCAGCTGTCAGTACTGTGCCCTTCGGCCCCTGAATGATAGGCACAATGAACACCTCGTTGAATGGCTGGAAATTCCGAATTCGACCTGTTTTGGGGAATAAGCTGTAATAGGTTCATCTGGACGAGCTTCGGGAACAAGCTGGAATATGATTCACCAATCGGGGTAAAATTTGGTCTCCTAGGTGGTTCCCGAGGGCGAAAATTATTTTGTGATGGTTGGGGGTTATATTGGTTTTGGTAAGGTGGCTGGTTTCTTGGAATGGAGGTGGGTTTCGGTTAGCTTGTGGTTGTGGGCGGCCGAAAGGTTGAGCATTCACTACCACATAAGGTGGAGGAACATAATTCATATCTGTGTGAGGGTAATAGTGCTGAGGGGCTCTTTCTGAGAACACCGGTCTAGGAGCCCGGTACCTTCTTCCGCCCGATGCCGCCATTACTGTTTCTTCTTTCTTTTTGCCCTTAGCTATTCCCCCAGACCCACATTGGATGACCTGGGAGGTTGCTCTTATTGCCGATTGGCTCAAGATTCTGCCCGTTTTTAGCCCATTCTCTACCATCTCTCCAATTTTTATTGCCTCTGCAAAAGGCTTACCCATAGCGGACATCATGTTTTGAAAATAATCTGCCTCTTGAGCCTGTAAGAAGATGGTGACCATCTCAACCTCATCCATTGGAGGCTTCACCCTTGATGCCTGTTCACGCCATTTGATTGCATATTCGCGGAAACTCTCTGAGGGCTTTTTCTTTAGGTTTGCCAAGGAGTTCCTGTCTGGCGCAATGTCTATATTGTACTGAAATTGTCGGAAAAAATCTCGGTCAAGGTCGTCCCAGATATGCCATTGAGATATGTCCTGATCCATGTACCACTCTGACGCTATGCCCACCAAGATTTCTCCAAAGTAAGCCATTAATAACTCTTCTTTTCCACCAGCCCCGCGCAATTGGTTACAATACTTTTTTAGGTGAGCAATAGGATCGCCATGTCTATCATACTTTTCGAACTTTGGCGTTTTGAATCCCATAGACAGGTGCACGTGAGGGAACATGCACAGATCATTGTAAGAAACACTCTTCTGCCCGCTTAACCTTGCATATTTTTCAAACTCTGCTCTAAACTCCTCATTCTTTTTGTCATTTCATCCTGTTCCGGGGCTTTAGGGGTTTTGTCCTGCCCCGGTGTGATCTCATATGGTGGCCGGGAGTAGGTATATTGAGGATAGTGAGGAGGGTCCGCCTGAAAAACTGGATTCTGAAATGTGAAGACCGAAGGGTCAAAAGCATGTTTTGGTAGCGATGGTTGGGTGGTTGCAGAGGATGGTGGAGCTGTGAAGATATTGGGAGCAATCCCAGATGGGAACACTTGGGGATGATCCTCAGAGGGTGTTCCAAAAAAGTTAACAGTCATGGTAGGTTGGCTCAGAGGAATATTTGGGCGGCTGATGGGGACGGTGGCAACCCCTCCAGATCTTGGGAACAACTCCGGGAATCCGGGGATAGTGCTTGGGGGTTCCTTTCCGTTGTTCCAAGCATCCCACATTTCCATCAAGTGCAAGCGCAAGCGCATGATCCGATTTTCTTCAGCTGTATAGGATTCAGAGGCTGGGATCCCAGAGATTGGGCTATCTTCGGGTATGGGGACTGCAGGCAAGGTCATTTCAGACGACATCTCTGTTTTTCCTTCGGATCTGGTGAAGTATCGATGCGAGGCCAGTTTACCACAAACCAACCACGGTTTCTAAAATACTCAGCTGGAAATGACAGCAACAACGGTTAGTGTGAAACAAGTAACAGATAGGAGGCTGCACATTGGAGTGTGATGCACCTATACAGTTAAATGAATATCTACATGTTTGCCACGGTTGCATGCGTCATCCCAACTTTTCTTTTGCTCCTTTTCTCTTTTCTTTCTCTTTTGTTTTGTTTTCTCTCATTTTCTTTTCCTCATATCTCTTTATTTTTATTTTCTGCTTTTTCTTTTCTTTGGCTACGGTTTTTCACTTAATACCTTATTTTCTTCCTTTATGTTTCTTTTCTCTCTTGTTTTTTCCTTTTACTTATTTCCCTCGTATTTCTCTTTTTCTTAGGATTAACGGTCGAATTTTATGTAGATTTCCTACGTATCATGGCCCCGCATGAATCAGACCAAGCGTAGTTCTTGCAAATAAGGTAAATAAGCTAACTCTTTTTTTTTTAGTATTGTTGAAAGAAATACTTTAAACGAAAAAGGAAAATATATTTTGATTTTGATTTTCCTTCTTATCTTTTGAAAGAAAGACTTCTAAAAATTTCTTTTCTTTTTATTGAAACTTTGGGAATTTTAGAAGTAAAAGAAATATTTTTGTTTGAATTTTCATTTATTTCCTCTTTTTCTAACACGAAAGAAAATATATATTTTTTGGACTTTGAAAGTTGCTTCTTGATTTTTGGAAGAGGGACTTTTACGAAAATATTTCAGATTTTGAGCGAAAATATTTTTCGGACTCAATTTTTTCAAAATTTGTATTTTTTATATTTTTTATTTATGAAAGAAAGACATCTAATGAGTATTTTAATGATTTATTTTGACCTAAAAGGAAAAAGTGGCTATTTTTTGCAAAATTTTTATTTAGGAAAAACAAAGACTTGGTTTTGCAGATACGGCCTTTCAGCACTTCTGGGAGAAGATTTTAAGGCTGCCCCCGCAAACTATTTAAAAATGACACAGGGTGGCTGTTCTTGCAAAAACAGCCTTCCGGCGCCCTTTTGGGGACATTCGGCTTAGTTTTCACAAGAATGACATCACCCGACTTATTTATGACGAAAATTAAAATTTTAATATTTTTTTTTTGGTTATTTTTTGCAAAAGGGAGGTCGGACCCGATGAGGGTTGTCTACGTATCTCACATCCGGTGAGAATCAAACCAGCGTAGTTCGGGCAGATTTGCCAAAAATCAAAACTACTTTGAACAACAAATGTCTGCCTATTTTTTCAAATAGTTTTCTCTTTTTCTTTGTTTTTTCCATTTTTCAAAAATCCGGCAGCATTTCGGTACTATTTGGGCATTGGTTTTTTCAAATGGTCACCCTCATTTAGTCCTAACACTGCTTATTTTCTCATTTCCTCCTCATTATATACCAGCCGGTCAACATGCAAAATCGAGCAAATAAATGTGCAAGTAGCACGTAAGATGCATCGGGATGGTCATTTCAATTCAGGTCACCTGTCCTAGACGGACCCAACCCCTGTGTTGAGTCCCCTAAATCAAATGTACGTGATGCAAACAAACGCCCTACTAGGGATCCAACATGAGTTTTTGTTCTTCTAGGTTTAAACCCTAGGTTTATTGGTCTAGACCTGGCTTACCCGAGTGGACAACTCGAGCCGAGGGGGAGGCAGCGTACCGTGGATACAGAAGCTCCGCCGGCTTAGCAACTTATCCAACCTCGTTCTAAATTGGGAAAGACTCTAAACAGAAGAGAAGCTACACGAAGTGCACCCTTCTCCATGATGTAGAAGACTTAGAAAGAGGAAGGGATTCGCGACAGTTTATACAATTTTAACAAATATCAAAGCGGTAAAATATTTAGCACATATAGCATGGAACATGTAGGAAAATCAGATAAAGCCAAATATAACAATTGTACTAAGCTCGAATTCTTGAACCCTGAACCGAAATTCTGGGTTCGTATCCCCAGCAGAGTCGCTAGAGCTGTCACACCTCCTTTTTTACATACCTACCCCGAAGGATAAATGTATAAGAGAGTTTTTCCATTTAAAGTGACATTATTCGAAATGTGGTTTTTTTTAGAGTTGCCACTTGGGATAAGTTTGGCTTTTGGTGTCCAAAGTCACCGGTTTAACTTAAATCCCAAATCGAGAAAAATTTTGACTTCCCAATTGGAGTCTGCGAACCAGAAATTCTGTGTAAGGAATTTTGTTGACCCGAGGGAAGGTGTTAGGCACCACTAGATCCCGTGGTTCTAGCACGGTCGCTTAAATTATTATAAATGGCTAAAAATCTAATTTTTATACATGTTCCAAACTATATTGTAATTTCATAATTATTTACCGCTTTTAACTATATTTTTACGAAAGTGAACATCATTTAAAAAACGTATTTTCGGATTACGTCACATGAAATGCTCCCGGATCCTCGACACATTCTTATTCAATATTTTGGGATTTGGATTTGGGTCGCATGAAATGCACACCCATATTTAGGAAGATAGGATTATTAAAATTCGCGCCTAAAGTGACTAACATCTTTTAACTCTGCGAAGGGCCGTGAAATTCGCTAAACGGCACGCTCCAAATGCTAAGTATTTTTAATTAAGTAATTAATGAGGGCCCCGCAATTTGTATATTTTTGTTTGACGATGCTCGTCTCATTTTTATTGTTTATAGGCCAACCTAAAGCAAACTAAGATTTTCTATTTATTATTTATCTAAAAAAGGATCTAATTAATTTATATTTATAAATTCGAGCCTCGAATTCAAGTCCGAATTCAAACAAAAGAAAGGACCCTTTTTAATTTGAACCCGCCACCTAACTCGAAACCCAAATTTATATTTGCCAATTGATCCCCTATTCCTAGCATAATTTTTTTTAAAAGAGCCTTTTGACTTCTAGCAATTTTTGGGCCTTGAGAAGTTGGCCCAAGTCTATGGCAATAGCAGTCTGCGAAGGGAGCATGCATTGGGCTTTGGGGAATTAGCCCAAGGCCTAGTTATATATGAGGCTGATTTTCAGGATTTGCTATGCTTTGGCCTCTTAAAAGCCCAATTCAACTTGAATTCAACTTAAAGAAAATTTCAATCTTATAAATTTTAACAAAGAAAATTTTGTGCAGAAATTGTGACCACTTTCTGAAAGTATTTGAATATGCTGAACATGCTGAAATATAATGTTAAAATCAGAACTAGTTTAATGCTGATCCTGCTAAAATTGAACATGTTAAAGCCAATATTATCGAATAAGCAATATGGAACTCGAATTATGACTTATTCTAGTATGATGTCCAGTCCCATTTATATATCTAGTCCGTATATCCAATTCCATCACTCCTATATGTCCACCCCTATTTAATTGCAACAGTAGATGAGATGCATTTTAAAAGTAGGAACATAGTAAACTACTTGGACGTCCTCAATTATTAACTCCACACGAATACCTGACCTTAACTTATGCTAATGTTTAACAGTGACGATTAATACAAACAGCAGTCCAAACTATACACAAACAGTCCTATAATAACAATCTATGATTATAAAGTAACTAAGTCTACATCAGCCACTATTTATCTAGCTAATGCTACATAGAATCCAAAAAACAAAAGCACACTTTGGAGCAAATGAAGGAGCATTTTTATTCCACTTGTCAATCCAAGCTAACATCATATCAAAACTCGAGTATATACCTGGAAATTGGGGCAAAACAAAGGTCAATGGATTGTCAAGGTCGCAACGATTAAGCAGTAAAAATCACAAGCTCGGAGTGATGTTATAATGCTAGAAATGCTGTCAAATGGTACAGGATCCTTTGCAGTTAAGAAACCAAGCAAAATAGCTTAAATGCACCCAAATCAACTTGAGATTGAACCCAGGAATGTTTAGATGATTTCAGCAACTAAGTGTTGATGTAAATGATGTGAATGAGCTACTAAAATATTAAAATTAACCTAAAGTTTATAATAGAACAGTATTTTTGGGGATTTTTTTAAGTTTTCTGTTTTTTTTTTTGTTTTTCCAGAAAATTTAGATCTAAAAATGAAGGTTTTTGCTAATGGAATTCAGATTTGAATTGTCTTTTAATTTGAAATTCAAAATGTGAGATTTCAGCTTGTAAGAGGAGGATTTTGGGAGGGAATTATAAGCTGGAAGGAATTTGAAATTTCAGAGCTTCTAAACCTTGTTAAAGAAGGCACTAGGGATGCCTTTTATAGGCAAGAAATGGGGCAGAATGTCTTGGAAGGGTTTTCCTATTTTTTTCCCTTTTTATTTTCAGAAATTGACTATTAGACCCTAACTTTGTGACTTGTTACCTAAGTTTCTGCATTAAACATTAAGGCCCCCTTCTAGAAGGCCCTAGGGTGTTCTTTTAGCTATGAAAAACCTATACTACCCTTGTTTTGGTTCTAGAATTACCAAGTCTTAACAAACCAGCCCTTTTAGATGCCTAAACTACCCTTGCTTGCCCTTAGAATTACTAACCCTAATATGAACTATAACTCCCAACCCCCTTTTACCTTAGTTAAAATCTTAACTATAGTTAATCCTAATGAGTCTAAATCAACTATATCCATGACACATTAGCCTAAGCTAAACCTAATAACTGATTAAGACTAACTACTGAATTAATGAAAACTAAACTAAACTAATTAAAAACAGCTAGTAACAACTATAAAGAAATATTGAACAATGAATTAAGATCAGTCAAGTCCAAACAAAGTCAATTAAAGGCTATTAAAGAAAAAGATTAAACTAATATCTTACAATTACAAAGCATAACAAAGATAAAAAAAAGCCAATCCTAAAAATCATACTACTAATCAGACTATCATCAAAACGAACTAAAGTCAAACAAACAATCAAAAAGGAAATCAAACACAAAATTAGAACACGAAGTCAGAACACACTGACCAATACTAAAACGAAAATAAAAATAGAAATTAGCAATTATGAGATCTTAAAATAGAAGAAAAAGGTTAAACAAAAAATCAGAAATAGAACTCACCTATGCAAGTCCGGAATGGAGATTAAAAAAAATTGATTCGAGCCACGGAATAATGTTAATCGTTTGTTCTTCTCAAAGAACAAATGAAAACATTATTTCGTGGCTCAAATCCAATACCAGACTCGAAAAACCAGGCCAAATCGAGCAAAAATGAACTCCTAGGGTCTGCCTTTTTCGAGATTCGAAATTCGAGCCGTTCCGATGATGTTTGAAGGGAACTGATGCTAGATACAGAAAGAGAAGGAAATGAGGAACCTAGGGTATAAAATTGGGGTTATTTGGATGATTTTGCATTGTGGCCGGATTTTCGATCTGAAATTCGAGAAATCGGTGAGGATTTGAGGGAAATGGATTTGAGGATTGGAAAGAGGAGGAAAAGAGGAGTAAGGGGTGTAATTTTGGGGTTATTTGGAGCATCGCCGCCGGCGGAGGCGATTTTCGGCCGGCGGCAGACGGCGGAAGAGGACAGAAGCACGGTGGGGATACGGTGGCCGGCGGAGACGGGGGTGGGGTTACAGGGGTGTACGAGGATGATGAAAAATATTTTAGGGTATGGGATATTTTCGGATAATTTTATCTATTAAAGGATCACTTTGGACCGTTGGATGAGGGGAGATTGACGGTCAAGATCAAACGACGCCAAACGGCGTCGTTTCATTTTACTGAGGGGGCAGGCCGGATTTTTAAATGGACTGGGCTTGGGAAACGGATACTAGGAAGGGCTGAGGGGGAAATCGTTTGGGCCAGACCAACTTGGCCCAATTTTATGGCCTGATTCAATTATTCACTCTCTTTTTATTAATTTTCTTTTCTTTTCTTTCCTTTTTATTGAATTGTTTTGTATTTTATTTGTTATTATTATTTTGTTTGTATATTCTGATTTTATTATACAAGACCCAAATAAAAAATCTAAAATTATACTAATTAATTTTCAAAATAAATTAATTCCTAATTCGAAAGAAAACTAAACTAAAAAATGTAAAATGTAGAATTAAAAATGGTAAAAGGACTAATTTTGTTATTTTTCTCCTATTTTAGTAATATTGATTGATTAAAATATAAAAATAAATTCTAAATGCAAACGTACTATTTTGTACTTTTTTATGAATTATAGCAACTAAAAAAAAATGCACACAAAAATGCAAACAAGATATAAAATCATGCAATTAATTCCTAAAAGTTCAAATAATAAAAGAAAAATTCTAATTCTAATGAATTTATAGGAGTAAATTAAGCGTGGCAAAAATCACGTGCTCACACTTAATATGTTTTATCAATTGAATATTTCTAGGCCTTTAATAAATATGTGTTATGCTATATTGAGGAATAACTCAATACTATGTATGAGAAAAATTTCTCTTTTTAAAGTCATTCTCTATTCAAGAATTATAAATGAAGAGCTAAAATTTTGAGGAAAAATTTATATGTAATGAATAATGAAGTTTTTTTTTTCTTCAATTGGACAGGTCATTTTAAAAATTATAAGTAACAAATTATAACCGGTTATATGTAACAAATATTAATAGGCATAACCAATTATATGTAACAAAATAGGTTACACATTCAAATTGGCCAATTTTGTTTACATATTCAAATTGTAACTGGTTACAGCTTAACTTTAATTTATAGAAGATAAGGTTAATTACACTAAATAATAATAAGTGTTTGATTTTGTAATGCAGGGGGTGTGAGTATAATTGAGTTATATTACAGGGGTGTTTAGTGAAATTCTTATAAAGAGAGTCTGCGACAGGGCTATTTTTTGTATTCACTTCTGGCTGATACCATCTTGCTCCTAAAACCCCCCAAAAACCGAAAAACCCTGCCCATTTTTGCAGTTCGTGTAATTAACTGTAAGCTGTCTTTCTTTATGTTTTGAATTGTCAATACAAATAATTGGGATCTGAAATTATAGTTTTGAATATTGCTTTCATATTCTTCAATTTTTGGTATTTTCTCTGTTGTCATAGTTGCTGAATGATTATAAAGTTTTAATCCTTTTGGTGTTTGATTTACTAGCTTGTTCAGCTGAAAAATTGAATATTTTTTGAAGACAATATATAGATATACATATATGCTGGATCCGCTTATGTCTTTATTAGATATAGATACTTTCTGTGCATCATAGTTGCTGAATGATTGATGTGGAGCCTTGTCGTAACTGGTAAAGTTGATGCCGTGTGACCAGGAGCTCATGGGTTCGAGTCGTGTGAACGGCCTCTTGCATGGATAAGGCTGTCCGGCCCTTCCCCCGACCCCATACATAGCGGGAGCTTAGTATATCAGGCTACCCTTTATAGTTGAATGATTATAAAGATTCAATTTTTTATGTTATTTTTTGTGACTGTGGTGTCCGAGCCAGCACATATATCGAGTAATTCTAACACCCATTTGGGAAGAATTATAAAGGTTTAATCTTTGGTGTTATGTACTAATTTGTGCAGCTAAAACTTTCGTTATCTTTTGAAGGACGCAAATTCAAATGGCTTATAGGAGACACTTAACAACAAGAGCGAAGTTTCTTTATCAGCAACAAAGAGTTATTACACCAGCATTTCATTATCCACATGATGATGATAAAAAAAGTCAAGAACCCATGTGTAAAAATCCAAGATTTTCCACTTTTTTACAACCCCATTATGTGAGAAGTGGAAATAACAGTTTCAATGGGCCCCAAAGCTCATTTCAAGATCGAAGATTTCGCCCTTCACAGCACATGATTTGTATGAATTTGGGCTCAGTGTTCACTAGGAATATGTCTAGTAGTGTTAGTGGTGGTGGAGCAGAGAAGATAGAATACATAAGTGAAGTTGCTGAGCTGGCAGATAAGGCTGTCGAGGTGGTAACTTCTCAAGTTCCAGCAGTGAATGAGGTGGCAATTGCTGCTGCTGAGTCGTATTTGCCCGTGCAGGCATTGCAATACTTGATTGATTATGTTCATTTTTTTACTGGATTTGATTGGTAAGATTAATTTTTAATTTCTACAACAACAACAACAACAACAACTACTACCCAGTAAAATCCCACAGAGTGGGGTCTGGGGAGGGTAATATGTACGCAGACCTTACCCCTACCCCGAAAGGGCAGAGGGTAATTTTTTATTTCTATTTTGCATAATATTGGCATGTGATGAGCTTGAATGGAGTAACGTGGTCAATTAGGATTTATATAGCTGACATAACTTGTTTGGGACTGAAGCTTAGTAGTAGTGGTTGTAGTTGTTGTTGATCGTTAAGAATAGCATGGTATATTGCTTGTTGTTTCAATTGATGTAGTAGTAAAGGAAAGAGTGTGGTATAGTTATTCCTCTTTCGATAAAATTTAGGCAAGCGGATGTAGACTGTAAGTTATGGGTAGCTTTGGCTCGATCTTATATAAATTTATTAAAGAAGTAGAAATAATTGTCAAACCCAGTAAATCAAATAAGTTCTGGTATTGAATCCCAAACTCGAAGCCATAATGTTCAAGTCCTTGATATGTCTCTGAATTTTTAGGTGAGAAAGAGAGGGATAATATGGTTTATGAATCTATTTACTTGTATTTCATATATCAAAATGTGTGCATGTGTGTTTCCAGAACTTGATAGGGTAATAAAACGTTGAGGTTTAATTTGAGATGATATTTGAATTTATAGTATGTCACGTAGATCGATTTAGTTTTTGGACATTTATTAATCGGGAGATGGACAGATGTTTGCTGGAACTCTTACTGTAGAACTGTTTAATTCTAAACACTTGAGAACCCTTGCATATATTGAAAGTTTTTTCTTTTCTTTTTGTAACTTTTAATATATTTTTAATTTCGGAATTTTGACAGATATAGGAAATGTTTCATCTGAAATACTTAGGAAACCTTAATGTTCATAGTTTGTTTCTCTCTTTTGGTTGTGCCGTTGTAATGTAACATTCACGAGTTAAAATCAACTTGTGCTTTATATTGTCACGAAATGACTGACGACTTCATTTTGGAAATATTTCAGGTGGGCATCAATAATCGCTACAACTATTCTTATTCGATGTATAACGCTTCCATTAATGATTAATCAGCTCAAAGCCACTTCAAAATTGGCGGTAAGTTTTTCTCTAATGGATCTTAACCTTACTGTCATGGTCATATAAATGTACTGGTCTTTATCAGACAGATACCTAAGGTGTGCGTGTACTTGAGTTGTTTCATAAACCTACTTGCTCGAGCTTGACTTGGATTTAGCATAGCCTAACCAATTCATGATAACACTATAACAGTGCTCAGGCTCGACTTGATCACTATTATCTTTTGCTTGTTACTTGTTCTAGTTAGCTAGAAAGTACACAATTTGTGTTAAACAGGTTCAATTCGACATACATATGCTATGCGAAATGAAAATTTTGTCTTCGCAAAGTCTAGGGAGTATGGTGGTTATGCTGCTTCGTTGTCTAAAGCAGACAGAGACAACTGATTTCTCTTCTTGTAGCCCTGACTATGTTAACTTCTTCACCAGCTTAAAAAAAAAGAAAAAATACAGTAATATTTCAGCATGCAGAGTTGCTACATAAATTCTTAATCTTTGAATGTCTTTGGTCTTTGTTAACGTGCATTGGCATTTTCCAGAATTGTAATGGATGTGCTTGATATGTTAATCTGATGTACTAATTTTAGAAATTGTATTGAAAATATACTGAGCAATCATGATATAGGTCAAGCTCAAATTAGTTGCCCCAAGATTAAGTCGATTATAAACTACAAAGCTTGATGTAGGTTCTCTACTTTTTATTATATTGCTTGTATATTGTAATTGTCCCTAATCAAATAATATTATTACTTTATCAAAAAATATACCAACTAGAAAGTTTGACTCAAGTTAAGTCAAGCTCAGGCTAAGCATTTTATTTATAAGAAAAAAAGGTCAGTTTCGTGCACGAAGTATCCCATGTATACGCAAGGTCTGTGAAGGCCGCACCCCAAGAGCCGAGAAGGCAAGATAATTTCTAACCCTCTGTATAGGTCACAAGCATCACTGACTGTTTCGCTCGAAACCGTGACCTATAGGTCACAAGGAGACAACTTTAACGTTGCTCCAAGACTCACTTCAGGCTAAGCACTTCATTGCCAAAGATAATTTCTTCTGAAACTTGAGGAAGTAATAACGGGATATTGCAACATCTATTTCAAAGTGGACGCTTGTTTCATAATGTTGTTTGTAGATGATTTTATCT